>JZRO01000335.1:0-62950 GCA_000963465.1 Blastocystis sp. subtype 9
GTGCTAGTCTTGGATTCAAGGTTTAATATGATCAGTGGAGTACCTTATGATTCCTTCAAAGTTTTCTTGTTTGTTTTATCTCAGATTTTGTTCTTGACTTATTGTTGTTGCTTTTTTGGTTGTTCATTCTCTATAGGGTAATGAGTTGTACCGATCTTAGTCAAGTTCGTTCACTTGAAGAAGCTACAGAGCTCTTTGAGCAGGCGTTTGAATTATTTAATCTTTTGAGACATAGCTGCATTGCGATGGGTAACTATAAGCATCACAACGAAGCAGAAAACGTAATCCAGTCAATTATCAGTCATCCCTCGAGTGATGATGTTTTTAAATGCAGTCTGTATAATAGCACCAATTCTTATTGCATATTCTATGTTAGTCATATCGATTCATGTTGTCTACTAGAGTGCTAAGTTACTGGGTTTATCGATGATGAAGAAGTGGCATCAGCTCTCCTTTCAGCAGCAAATTGAGTTTTGTGATATGCTGTTTTCTCTCATATCCTTTATTTCTTTGTTCTTGTCCTTCATTCGCAACTGGGTGATCGGTCTCGCTCCATTTCTGAGTTCGGTTTTTCGGAGATCGAGTTGGTTCTCTCTGTCTTCCTCAAGCAGCTGTGGAGTACAAATCCGAATGAGGTCAGTGGGATGTTCTTCCATCACTTGGACTCTCCTACTTGGCGCAGTATGAAGCTTCTACAGAGTCTCCTTACAACCATGAAATGCAACGAGATTACCGATTTCACCATTCCAAAGGAGATGCACGACTACTGTCTGAAGGCTTTCTATGAAAACGGTATCAAGCAGTCGGCCGAGTGGATCGTGTCTACCGTGCTGTGCTTCTGCGCCTCTTATCCGGAGGCAGCTTCATCGCAGCAGAGAGAAGAACTCCAGCTTTCCTTGGATCTGCTTTCCAATATTCTTTCTTGGGAATGGCCAACATCTTCTCACTACAAGTATGGGTAGTGAGCGATTTGAAGTGTAGATCTACTACTAAGACTGGACTCCAGACTGATCTAGTAGCTCCTGATGTGTCCTTTGAGCCGATTTTCATTCAGGAACAGATTATTTTCTACTTACAAAAAATGTGCGTTTTTACATATCCTGATTTTGTAGATATTTTATCGAACGATTTGACGTTTCTCTACCTCAATCAATTTTCACAGTAATGACACTACTCGGTTCCTACTCTCCCCACTCCTTCATTTCAACTCGAACACACGCGCAGCACTTACATCGTGTGTGCGATTTTGCCTTTTCGGTGATCGATACATCGTATCTCTCTGCTGCCACTTTTCGAGGTATTTCTGATGTGGAAGCTGTGGAAGGAGATCTGAAAGAGAAGCTTCGTGTGACAGTACTTTTAAAGGCGATGTTATGCACACAAGCATCGACTGTGATGATGTTTCTTCCAACTTGGTCGTCAGCAGTTCAGAAAATGCTACACTTAGTGAAAACGTTGCATGAGGTAAGTATTCATCACCTGGAATCACTTATCTTGTAGGATTTGATTCGTATCATCCAAACTCCATCTCTTGCCGATGATTGTGTGGATCTTCTTCAAAGTTGTGAGGAAGTCATTGGCGAAGCACTTGACATCGTCTCGTACTGGTGTGACAGTGACTCTATTCGACCTACATTGGGAGATTTCCCTATTCAAGTCTACTCCATTTGCTTGCATACACGGCTGGAAATGTCTGTGTTAGTTCTTAGATACTCCTCTGATGAGGCTGGGAATGAAACTCTTTGGAAGGAGTTGGAACAGCGTGATCAAAACGAGGATAACTGGACTTTTAATGAAGAACAGAGTACTATTGGAAGAGTAGGACGTTGGTATCCGAGTGAAACGTGTACTCTTTTAGTAAATGTGATGAATGACATTTGTAACCAACTGAAGCAATGTTCCAACGAATCGTTAATGAATGTTCTAGAGGAAAAACTATATTGGTTGATTATATACATTGATCACTTTGTGTCTGATTATGACTCAACTGAGATTCCACTTCAATTCGAAGCGATCCAATCGACACCTGATTATCCTCTCCTCTCCTTTATGGATGTCTGCGTATGTTTTGTGCTTCTTTTCTTTTTAGAATTCATCAATCATGACTCTCTTGTCGACTCCAGCTATTGAGCTTTCTTCCCTGGTTTTGCAAGTGATTTTGTCCTATCTTTCTCATTTCATTCAACTCTATATGAGCTTCAGACCTCAATTATCGATCGACTTCTTCAGTATCATCGCTACTACGTTGTCAAACGATGCGCTATCAAATATTCCATTTGCTGCAGCAATTAATACATTGAGACTCCTTCTCGAAAAAGTCGTGGATCAGGGGATTGGGTCATTGAATGAGGGAGTTTGGAAGGAAATCACGACATCTTTGTTGGATTTCATACAACACTATCGAGTATCTGGGAAGTTGCAGGCATTGAATGATATGCCAATTGCTGAGTGGAAACACTTCAGTACTGCTGTAATTAGCAATATGCAAAAAATAGTACTGTTTCTACCGTTTTGTTATCGTAGGGAGGCGAGTATATCGAGATGTACAACCAAATACTAGCAACTATTTTTTCACAGTTGACTCAGTTAGCATCTATGTCTCAGTTTGAGGACTATATCAAGTCATATCAGAATTCCATCCGCACTCAGTCAATTCTTGCAATTTCCCGCGGAATTGTCCTCGTGACTCCCTTGTCTGCGTCATGCATTGAATTTCTGATACGAGCTCTCGAACTTCTACCATCACTTTTCCACCAAATCGCACTTCACGATGAGTTAGAGCTGATCATATTAAAATTCCTCCATGATTACAGCAAAGTGGTATTATTTATTAACAAAGTGTAACAAAGATGCTATCGTTCTCAGAATCGCAGACCGTGCAATTTGTTCAAACTCTTCATTCGATAGCAGAAGCATTTGTGAATGGTCTTCCAACAGATCGTCAACTTCTTCACAAGTAGAGAAGATGGCAATGGATCATCTGTAGACGTTCGTCATTCATTGGGAAAGTTTTGGGAATTCTGTTTAAAACAATAAGTCAACTCTTGGCTAATGCATCCGCGATCACACCTGCGATCAGCTCACTGATTGTACTGTTGCATTGCTCGCTTCTTCGGTGTATTTACGAAGAGCTTTCGTATTATCCTATGTTCATGAACATCGTGATGCAAGCGTCTGTTGCTGTTACTACTCACTGTATCAGTGGGTTTGATTCTCAAAACGACTCTCTGCTGAGTAATTTCTTTACATTTATGATCGAGGCGTACAACATTTTCGAGTACAGATAGAACAGGCGTTTGAAGTATAGTTGCGAATTCCGAGCGCTGGAATGCCTGCATCTTATTTTTGAGCACTACCTGGAAATACGAGATGGATCTGTTGCATATTTGGGAGATCAAAACACGGGCATTGTCCCCTTCTTGGAGAGAAATCCTCGTATGATATGAAGCGTGGTCTCATATAGATGTAATTGAGAAGGTGTTTACAGTGACGTTCAATGCACTCTTTTCACCCAAAACGGGAATGGCGACGAAAGAAGGTGTGGACCAACGAACTTCCAATTTATTCCTCGTATTAATTGCGTGTGCACGGAGTGACATTGAACGTATCTTTAGACAGTACTATCAGGACTTGCTTGTGCAGCACCCTACTCTATTGGATGGTATCCTGAATGAAAAGAGTTTAATGGGTTATAAGGAAAGACATATACGTTATAACTATAATCGTTCTTTCACTCACTTCTACCAGGTAGTTCAGCAGTACAATGAAAATAAATCGATTTCGAATTCCCTTGTTTTCAACAAACACATACTAGCCTCGTCTGGGTTCTTCCACAACAATATTATCATCATCTACAAAAATGCGGACACGATCGATCCGAAGATCCATTGTCATAGGAGAATTCTGAAATAAACAGTCTAGATTAACACCTACAACATGTTGGATTCGTACCGAACAATCAGCACATTCATCTCTAATAATTTCAGCAGCTCGGTCACTATTCATTCCCACAACTTCAGGCCAACTAATAGTAAGGGGGAGCTACTGATCAAACCTGACTTTAGCATCTTCAGGAAATGGATTCCACGTATTCACAATTGTGAAACAGATAGTAATCAGAAAAAGCAATAAGAATAGTTTCATGATAAAAGAAAAGTGTTTGATTTACGTATAGATGTGGTTACTATAAAATGGTAATTTCGTGTTGCATCTTCGATTCCACTTTCCAAACAAAACTTCTAGAATCTATCATAAAGTGAGGGCAAAGTAAAGTGCTACAAACATTTCTATTGATGTACCAATGCATTTGAATACAATAGAATGGATGATTGAGATGGTAACACTTTTGGATCAATTTTGAAGTTTCCGCGGGGATCTTGAAGAACGATGAACACCAGTTTATTTTGTTATCTAAAACATCTTTCTATTCCATGAATCTACCCTTTGGTAGCTTGTCAGGGCCTACCAATGGTGTACCTTATAATCCATATCGAAGACCACTTAAGAACAGGATTGTGCTTGTTAATGATCCTAATAGAATATTTCCAGTGTAGGTGTAGTGCTGGTTGCTAATTCCTAGAGTTCATTCAGGAATGACACTTGAAGAATTGAAAGCGGCAACTGCGTTACGTTTATCGAAATCTATTGTCTATGTTTACACGCAAAGACCAATAAAGTGTCTCCCAGTCCGTGCTCCCTATTATCCAGGAGCTGCCTTATATCCTCAATACTATTATGAACCTTATGATTACGGGTATCGCGTGCCTCGATACGTTTCAAACTATGTTCCCAGTGCAAGAAACTATCCGAATCGAAATGGTTTGTTACCAAATGTGCCCTATTATCATTGATCCAGTTGGTTTATTATTCTTATTGTGTGATAAAGGTTTGTTGCATTATGTACTTGCATTCGTTTGTTTGTAGCAAACACCACATAAACTTTGTTCGATTTCCACATACTTTTGATGCAGCTTATTCATTTCTACTACTAGAGTGAGCAACTGATTGTGCTGTTTATTCTTCAACTCGTCGATTTCCTTCTTTAATTGTGTGATTTCTCTATCCTTCTCGTCCAGCAGTCCTGGATCATCCAGTGTATTCTGACTCGAGTTTGAGCTGTCAAAAGAAGAGCTGGTTGGCCGAGCATCTGGCTCTGTATTGTGGAGGACAATCCGACTGCCCAGAGTGTTCACACTCGAATCAGAATGGTCAGAAATGGGTTCGTGATTCTCGTCTCTCACTAGCGAGTTCACACTCGAGTCGGAGCTGGAAGAGTCTGAGGTGTTCTCGAGCGGATCCATCTTTTCCTCGCCATGCTCCACCTCGTGATTTCCGCTGGTTTTCGCTGGTTCCTGGTGTGCATCCGGGTGCTTCAGCATATCGTCCAGCGCATTCATGCCCGAGAAAGACGTGTTCAACGGACCCATCACCACCTTCGCATCCGTGCTCTGGTCCATCGCACCGGTCCCCAGTCGGTCCTCCAGATCCGATTCGCGCTTCTGCGCCTCTCTCAACTGGTCCTAGATTCGAGGGGTCTCTCGGGACCTACGTAAAGCTCCTCGTTGCGCTTGTACAGCAAGTCGTACTTCGCCTTCCACTCCTCCGACTCTCTCTTCAGAGAGTCCAGATCGTCGGTCTTGTACACGTCCATGCTGGGCTACGGATCACAGAGATTCAAGGGACCAACGGGGGGATTCGAGCCATCGACCTTCGACTCCAGCTCCGCTGTCTTGCTCTGCAGCTCGACGTTCCTAGTGTGGATGAGAGAACAAACAACTACTCCTTCCGCAGAGATTCGCTCTCCTCTTCTAACTTACTAATGTACGACACCAGCTGATCATACTTCGTTTTAGCAGATTCAGACTCTGTGCTTGCACTGCTTAGTTTTTTCTCCATATCTCCCTCTTTCCTTTTATGTGTTTCAACTTCATCGTTTAACTGATCGACTTTTGACTCGAGGATGGAAATCGTTGCCTCCAATTGCCTTTTCTCTTCAGCAGCACGGTCACAACAGATCTTCAGTTCAGATACACGAGAGTTTCGATCCTCACAGTACTTTTGAAGTTCCCCGTACGCCTCTTCCACTATAGTTAAATAGAATACTCAGCAACACACGTTTTTTATACTCTTCCTTGTAATCCATGCTACTGTCGCTATCTCCTTCCGAACTCATCATGAATTCCTTTCTCTAAGGTTTACTAATTCATACACTCCTGATACAGAGAGAAATGATTTGTATAAAGATTATTAATTGAGAAAACGGTAAGATATGGCTCAATTGGAAAACGTTAATATTCAAAGTGGTATTATCAATTTATAAGATAGTGGAGTAGGTATGAGTCATGGAAACACAACCTATAGGAGCGTGAGTATAATACTATTTTCTAAACTAGATGGAATCTTATCAGGTCACTGTTACTCGAAATGAGGATATAGGAGATACTATTGAATTCTGTCTCAAGCAGGATATTACGATTGGTACCTTGAAAGAACTTATGAGCTTGCGGATTCCTTATCATCCACCTTCAAATGAGCTGACTATTTTATTCCATGGTCTTCCGTGTGCAGATGATACCTATATATCAGTCTTCGTAAGCTAGCTTTGTTTCGATAAGCATTAGTGTCTCGATATGTCAACACCAATTGAATTTTCGTTTAGTGACAAACAGAACTGGTTGTACCGTCATTCCTTCGAAGATGACGATAATGTCGATAAACCATACACAATCATAGAGGAAGACACTAAGAAGAAAGAAGACGACAATCGTCCTATAGAAGTAGGAGGTCGTCGAGTCGTATGTGGTGTTTTGTTCGTATATTTTAGAGGTTGATTATTCAGAGAGGAGAAAATAATCCTGTGAGATTGCCTCCAGGAAGGAAACGAATCGTAATTCATATAGTAAATGTTTCTATTTTGATGTTCTCTAGTCTCGCGAGACTCTGATTCTCGCCTTTTTTTCGTTCTATATGCTCTACTACACCGACGTACTAACACCCTTCATCAAGAAGATCAATTCGTTTCTGGTGCGTTTGATATCTTGTTTTCACTTGTAGCCATTTCGCATCCCTGTTTTTGTTTATTGGGTCGTGATCAATATGTATCCTTTTGCCATCGAGTTCAGAGATAGACTGCAGATCATCCTTCCTACGATTTTTGATCTGATCGCTGAATCGAAGACAAAGAAGAAAGACAGTGGATATTCTTCAGAGAAGTGATCTGTAGTGGTGGATTACATGCCGCAGAATATTCTTGGTGATGTGTTCCTCTGCATCTATTACTTCTTCGCTTCAATGCTACCATGGAATTGGGGTCCTCGTGTATTTAGAGATTAATCAGTGTTTTTGTTTGTTATGACTCATCACCACCGAAGTGTATGTCTTATCAAAGTCTATCAGATGCAGAGAAGTCGGTCGCGATCGCGAAGTAGACACCGACATCATGAAACTCGGGCTGAAGACACTCCTAAGAGTGTGAAACAAATTATTTTTGAATCGCGCCTGAATCCGTTAAACCAAAGAGCACTCTCCCGTCAGTATTTTGAAATCTTACGTTCACGACGTTCATTGCCTGTTTTCGAATCTTTGGATGTTTTTGAAGAGGCGTACAAGAAAAATCCTGTAATTATTGTGGAAGGAGAGACAGGAAGTGGGAAGACGACTCAAATCCCGCAAGTAGGATTGCTGTGTGATGCTTATTTGCTTAGGCTTTATTGCTGCACTTGCTGAAGTCAAATTTGGGTCATGTTCCCCACATCGCCTGTACGCAGCCCCGTCGTGTGGCAGCGATTAGTGTTGCAAAGCGAGTGGCGGAGGAAATGGATGTTACTTGTGGAGAAGAGGTGGGCTATTCTGTGCGTTTCGAGGAGAAAACCAGTTCAAAAACGATGTTAAAGTGGGAAAAAGTGTAAAATACAACGTAGGTACGTCACAGATGGCATGCTGCTGCGAGAGGCCATCACCGATCCTCTCCTAAGAAAATATGATGTGGTCATTCTTGACGAAGTGCACGAGCGAACTCTCTCGACAGACGTGATTCTAGGGATGGTGAAGGAGATTTTTCATTACCGTAGTGACCTTAAACTAGTAGTGATGAGTGCTACGATGGACGCTGCTTCGTTTCAAGTTTTCAATCCTCTTCTTCTCCATTTTAGCACTATTTCAACAATGCTCCTCTTTTCAAAGTTCCCGGATGCCTATTCCCTGTAGAAATATTCTACACAGCAGAGCCTGAACAAGACTACCTTCAGGCAGCGATTCGAACCGTGATCCAGATTCATCTCTACGAAGGTCCTGGCGACGTTCTTTTGTTTCTCACAGGTGAGCAGGAGATCATGGACGCTTGCAACAAACTTCTGCGCGCTATGACGACCTTTCCTTCCGACAAGCGGAATCTGATCGTAGTTCCACTTTTTTCTTCGCTCCCGCCAGCACAGCAGCAAGCTGCATTCGAACCCACGCCCCACTCTTCTCGAAAAGTAGTGATCAGCACAAACATCGCAGAAACGTCCGTTACGATTAATGGCATTGTGTATGTCGTTGACACTGGTTTTTGCAAACAAAAAGTATTTGACCCCAGAACTCGTATTGAGTCGCTTCTTGTCACACCCATTTCGCAAGCTGCCGCCAAGCAACGAGCTGGACGTGCAGGGCGAACACAGCCAGGAAAGTGTTTTCGATTGTACACAGAGCAGAGTTATTTGACCCAATTACCAGTAAGTTTCCCGCCATTTCAATGTTCTCTTCTCACATTACTATAGGCACAAACGACACCGGAAATCCTGCGCAGCGACATTGCATCCACTGTGTTGACTCTTAAAAGACTGGGAGTGCAGAACTTGGCGAAGTTCGATTTCATGTCTCCACCACCCTCACAGACACTCATCCGTGCATTAGAAACTCTGTATTCAATGAGTGCATTGGACATGGAGGGATCGATAACAGAAATCGGAAAGATCTTGGCAGAATTTCCCCTAGAACCTCAGCTGGCGAAATGTCTCCTCACAGCGCCATTGTATGGGTGTGTACTCGAGATCTTAACAATAATTGCAATGTTATCTGTTCCCTCCGTTTTTACACGGCAAAACGGTGGAAGACGTGGAATTCGTGACTCTGCGGGCATGAGGGAACTTGATGAAATGGAAGAGGACGATGATCTGCGCGAAAAGCCCTCTTGCTTTGCTGAGGAGGAGAGTCGAAAGATGTTTGCAGATCCTGAATCTGATCACATAACCTTGATGAACATGTAGGTGTAACAAGTACATAACACTCAGTTTCGATGCCTACCAGCGCGTTTCCGAGTCTGACAAGACTCTCTGGTGCAACAACCACTTCCTCAACTCCCGGTCGCTGTTCCAGGCGTACAACGTGCGCGAGCAGCTGTGTTCCCTCGTGGAGCGACTTCGCATCCCGGTGCCCTCGAATCGGTACTGCTCTGCCCTCGAGCAGAAGCAGAATGTGAAGCGCTGTCTCTGCCACGGCTTTTTCATGCAGTCGGCCGTCTTCGATCGAGACGGGAATTACCGCACCGCGAAGGACAACCAAGTAGGCTCGATGGAGGGATCTCCCCGTAGGCGGCGCGGATCCACCCGTCGTCCACCGTCTCGGGATCCTCGCAGTGGGTCATCTACAACGAACTCGTCCAGACGACGGGCAACTATCTGCGGACTGTTACCCAGGTGGAGGGAGAGTGGCTGGCGAAGGTCGCTCCGGATTACTTTGACGTGAGCACGTTTCCCGAAGGAAGAATGAAGGAGGAACTAATCGGTCTCTATAGAAAGTTGATTATGTAGTTTATTAAATGTCTTCTCTTTTTGACCGTGGTGTTTATTTTATCAATCAAGCTGTTGAGTACAATAACAAAAGTGATATTGGAATGAACTTATGACTCCTTAGATCAATTACCTGAGGCGCTTGACTACTATAAAAAAGGATTACTGGCACTCATCCAGTCAATGAAATGTAATGTATTACGCGCCTTTGATATCCATAGTTGAGAAGAACCCATATGTGGTAAAGAATGTTCATATGCGATGTCTAGAGTATCTGGATCGAGCTGAAGATATTAAAAAGCATATTGGTATGGATTGTTGTTATAGATGAGCATTAGCAGCAACTAATAAGGAACCTGTTGCTGAAGAGGAACCGACAGACGACAGCATTTCAGATTTGCGTCGGCAGTTGTTGAATGTAATTATCGTGGAAAGTCCAAATGTCAAATGGGAGGATGTTGCTGGTCTCGAATCTGCAAAGGATGAGCTGTACACGTCAACCATCTTGCCAATGGTTCATCCCGAGTTTTTTGTTGGAAATCGACATCCGTGGTCAGGGATTTTGCTTTTTGGGCCTCCTGGAACAGGTAAATCTTATCTAGCAAAAGCAGTTGCCACAGTTTGCAAAAGTACGTTTTTTAGCGTGTCATCTGCTGATCTTGTTTCTAAATGGCAAGGAGAAAGCGCCAGGTTTGGAATTACCTCCTCTCTTCTTTAGACTGGTGAAAGAACTATTTTCTTTGGCGCGAGAAAGGAAACCTTCCATCATATTCATCGATGAGATCGATTCTCTCTGTGGAAATCGCGATGTTGTGCATCTTGTCTATCTTCTTTCTAGGACTCAGGCCAGAACTCTGGGCAGCGTCAGGTGCTCACAGAGTTGTTAGTGCAGATGGATGGCGTGGGAAATGATCAAACCGGGATAATGGTTTTGGGTGCAACGAATATCGTAGATTTTTTCCCTCCTTTCGATGTAGCCATGGAGCATCGATCCAGCTATGCGTCGTCGTTTCCAAAAGCGAATCTATATCCCTCTTCCAGACTTCAAGGCACGAGTTGTGATGTTCCGAAATAACTTCGGAACTTCGGGTCACAATTTGACAGAAATGAACTACGAGTGGCTTGCTTCGCAAACAGAGGGTTATAGTGGAAGTGATATAGCAAATGTGGTCCATCAAGCTCTTTACATGCCTCTGCATGAACTACAGCGAGCAACCCACTTCCGAAAGAACAAGAATGGAAAGTGGGTTCCTGCCAAGCCAGGAGAGAAATCTGTAGAAACAAGTGTGTATAAGCTTCCTAGAGGAGAAGTTGAGGTTCCGATATTTCAATCGAGCCAATTGCCTGATGTAATGAAAAAAGCTACTTGTTCAACAAACCTACAGGAGTTAAAGAAGTATGACGAGTGGATGAAAGAGTTCGGAGAGAATGGGGTTTACCGTGTTTGTTTCAGACAATTTGTATCATGCCTCTCAAGAAATCGGGACCTCGCAAAAAATATGAGAAAATGAAAGCAGCGCAAATTGTACATATAGATTCTGAAAATCACTTGTTAGGAGAAACACAACTTGTCGCGGTTGATGGGTGCTTCACAGTTGTTAGCCTATGGAGATATGTCCAAAGTTCCTGGTAATTTCGAGATGGAATGCCCTGAATGCGGGATGAAACAGAAAAACCGTGCCTTTTGTTACTTTTGTCATTCGGTTTGAAACCATGGAATTGTCTCGATTGGATAGGTGCAAAGGTTCCCCGTTTGCGCGCATTGCGGACGAATGAAGTGTAGTGGAGTTGGAACAAACTGTCTCGTGAAGCACACTGGAACAACAGTAACAGGCATGAAGTTCATCGGCTCTATATGCGATTTTTGTGAAGCATTCGTGTGTCATTCCAGAAAATGTACAGAAGAACATGCGTGTGCTTGTCCTTTCCGCGAGTCTCCGAGCCGTGACTCTCTTACGATCAAATGTTGCGAATGCCAGCGTGATGTTTGGCATCATGGAGGGAAAATGTACCAGTGTAACATCTGTGGGAAGTGGTGTTGTCAGGACGACCAGTTCGAACATCAGGCCATGTGTCAGACTCTTGAAGGTGACAGTTTCAAGTGTGTCTCGTGTAACAAGCGAGGTCAGTGGTCTTGCATGCGATGCAAGGTGAGCTACTGCGACCAGCACGTCCTATCTGCATTGAATGTGATAGAGGTGATTGTTCTGAACTGTAGAAAGATCGCAATGGTTTTTATCGATGTAAGAAATGTCAGTACGAACTGAAAGATGTCTCGAATTTATCTCTCAGCGTAAAGAAACATGACTTTGGTAGACAGGGAGTTTATCAATCAGAGGATGAAGAGTATTTTGTTTGTTAAACAGACACGACAAAAGTCAATACTAGCGTTGATATCTACTTCATTCTGTTGTCTTCCACATGTCTTTGTCACACTCTGGTTCTTCCCTTTGAGAAGTTTATTCAAATATCGGGAGTACAAATTCTGGTTTAATGCGATATGCTTTGTCTTCATGATCTCCAAAAACTCCTTTTGATACTGGGATCTAGGATGAGCCACATCTATCGCAAATCCAGTTCCAAGCACATAGAATCTCCATCCCTGATATCGCAGCGTAGCGATCCATTGCACCTTGTTATATCCATAATTTACAAACTCCTCAGCAAATCGAGGGAGGATAGCCGACTTCTTCAGAATCAAGTAAGGTTCCTGTTTGTCTTTTACGAAGCACTTCACACGTGTTAGCGGTTGGGTGAAATTCGAATCCAGCCATTCATCAAAGTAGTAGTTATGCAGGTTTTGACCTTCACGGAACTGTCGACACGCCTTGCGCGACAAACAACTTCGTAACATAGCTTTCGTTGAAGGTAGTTTCGAAACTCTATGATTCACTAAATGCGTATTTTCGTACTTCTTTGGACATGAAGAAAAAGAGGAGCAAGCACGTGTGTATTCGTACACAGGCACAATAATCGCGGTTTTATCCCGATTTGCCACAGAAGCGACCAACTCAGGATTGGAGTTTGATGGCCCCGAATAGTTGGAGTTTGAAGGAGGATTTAGGATTGAAATGACCTGTTTATATGGATCTCCTAATGATGATGTATTCAATCAGTTTGTACCGAGGGGCCATACATCCATATCAGCTACAAAAAAATGACTTGTAGGCACTCCGTCAATTGCTAGATATAATACTCCCGATTTTTGGAATACCTAAATTACGAAGATAGTTAATAGGATAATCGTCTCCTGAAGCAATAACGATGTGCATGATTAAACGAGCAGGAAAAGTAGAAGTGGAAATCGACGAAAGCAATGACTCAAGCTGATCTGGATATGCCCAAATAACCGCGGAAATAGGACTACACATAACGACAGCACATAACTGATACCCATCCCACAGCTTCAAAAACATCTCGTAGTAAGAGAAGCGAATCGTTCTAGAGAGCAAGATACATAGACAAATACGTTCCTTGAAGAGTCAGAGTCACATCACGGGGATGCTGATACAAGCCACTCATTTGGTCGATCGGAAGAGAAGAAATCTGGACCATTTTTTTAGTCGAGAGATTGTACGAATACAAGTTGTGGGTTGTGTAGTTCGTGATAAAGACTACTGACTGTTGGATGTCTCGAGACGAGAAGGGATTGGATTCAGTCTCAACTCCCTCCACCTTTCGGCGTGATATCTTATCTAGTGGAATACCGCGGCGAAGATTGTCGTCCTTCTTCGGAACAGGAACAGAAAGAAAAGCAGCATTGTACGTTTTTCCACCACTCGGTACTCCCATCGTCAGAGACTGTACCTTGTATTCTGCAGTCCGTTTCTGGTGCTCTGTAGAATAAGGAACATCTCCAGGAATGAACAACTTCACCCCATCGCGATATCGAATTCCTGTATACCACGACTATAACTAAGAATGAAAATGAAGCCACACCTGATTGTCAGGTTCATCAGCGTAATTTTTATCTACATAGCAAAAGCAAGTAGGCAAACTATCAATGAACAAAATAACATAATATAACATAGCCAATGAGCAGATAATATACAGATAGATATATCGATCACTAGAAGATGATTAGCTATTTATAAATATACATAGATATCATAGGATATGATTCTTTGATACAGAGTATGGAGTTATGATGGTGAGTGTGACTTATGGAATTCCATATTCATCAATTTGATAAAGGTAGTGTTTTGAATCTATCTAATCTATATCTTTAATTTCCTTGCAATTCATTATTTTGGCAAGTCTCTAGTCTCTCGATGAATCCATTTACTCTTGATCCCAGTGATTGGCTTGTTTTTAACAGTGTGTCTTTGATGTGCCGATTCATCTCTAGTATTGAAAGGTCGTGATACAGAATCTGTTATCACCGTTTCGAATGTGGGAAAGAAGAATGTATATGTGTTCTCATCTCGTTCACAAGTAGCTAATTTTTAATGTGAAGACTAATTCTAAATCACAGTTTGTTGTTCGTCCTACAAAGTTTTGTCTCGAACCAGACACTTCCAAACAAATTACTTGTACAGATGTGGTTTTTGCTTCAATATAGTTGTCATCAAGAATGGAAAAATGGATGATGTAAATCCTGACGATCTCCCACGCAGGTTTTATTTGTGATCCTGTTTCTATCTAGAGATAAAGTGGAGTTTGATGCTCTTTTTGCTTCGTCTATCCTAGTAAACGAGATAGAGAAACAACCAGAGAAAGGAAGAGAATTGATCCGAAATCGTGTATTTCTTTTCTGTGATTTGTGAGTAGTTTAAAGCTTGTGAAAATTCTAATAGATTTAAGTCTTGTGATTTTGAAGGTGATACCATCGAAGAGGATTCAACTATCGATAAGAAAATCTTTAAGCAACGAATTCCCATTATTTATAAGAATATCCACAAACCTTTGTTAAACCTCTTAACAACACTTAATGACTCTTCACACATAGAGGAAGCACCTGCTCCAACTTTCGGGCTTCAGAAAGAAACACACCAGGTAGTAGCTGTTGCTGTTTGCGATGTAGCGAAAATTCGAATTCCCTCCAAAACAGAAGAATCTGCTCATCATGGTTGCACTCTTCATTTGCTGGTCTGTGTTCGTATTCTTCTTGGGAACTAAAGTTGGTTAATTTTGTTATTCTACATACTGTTAATTGTTTTGCTTAATTAAATGACTCGGACCATCAATTCCTCTTCTGATGATTCCAAAGACAAGCAAAGAAGTAATCATCCGTCCAGAGAGACGTCAGACAAACTAATGATAATCACAATCGATATCATATCTGCCTGTTCTCACTCTACTCTCCATTCGATCAGATCTCCTATTTCTTCAGTAGATCTTTCAGAATGGAGAGACACAAGTACAGTCGTATACTTACCGAAACTAATTGTTCAACAAACAAAAATATGAGTGTTTTGTAGAAGCACCTTCCAATCCAGCTTTTCCTTGCAGAGACGTCAGAGCTTCAATGAAGTCGTTAAAAACAACAGGTCGGAGTTCCAACTCCTCGTTATCGCTTGAGGCCGTTGTTCTCGATGAAGAGCAGCTCAGATCAAATGGCGCTTGATGCGAGCCGTTTATCAGTGCTTGAGAAACCTCCAGCACTGGGATCATTGCTGCTTCTCTGCATAAATTCTACTAGTAATAGCATAGAACTGATTTACGTTAAGCAGAGACCCTGACCAATCGACTGTGGCCTCCGATAACGAGTGAATTTCATCGCTCGTCAATGTGTGTGTAATTCCATTAAAGTTGGCGAGGATAATTTGTTCTCGCTCCTCCAACGTGGGAAGAGGAACCTCGATCGTTTTCTGAAACCTTCTCAAAATGGCGGGATCGATGTCGCGAATCCGGTTAGTTGCTGCAATGACAACAACGCGATCTTCTGGATGCACAGCACTCATCTGTATCAGAAGTTCGCTCAGAACACGTCGAGCTCCGGTGTCATCCATGATATCCCTGTTCATCGTCAGAGCATCCAGTTCGTCTAAAAAGACGATGCACGGCGAACGACGTCGCGCTTCTGTGAAGGTGTCTCTCAAACGTCTCTCTGCTTCGCCTGCCCACTTTGACAAGCAGGAAGAAGGAGGCAATTCGAGCAAGTAGTGATCTCAAAGTGAGTCGAAATAAACAAGAAAACGGCTCTCATTCGCTACTGCGTGAACCAGAGTGGTCTTCCCGGTTCCTGGAGGTCCGTAGAGAAGAATAGTAGTGCAGAGTTGACGACAGCCTACAAACACTGATGAAGGAAGGAGAGACGACAATATGCAGCTCTCATATAATCCGCGCTTCGCGTCTTCCTGCCCAATGATATCTTGCCAAGTGACCTCTTTGGCTTCACATTGCCTTTTGGCAGAAATCGCTATATATAATATGAGAAAATTAGTACAACAATTGGAGAGAGATTCCAACGAATTTGAACGTTTGAGGAGTCTTTTCTTAGATATAGAATTCGTAATCTTGCACTCGAGTTCCTCGCAATCGCTTAACCCATTAGTATCTTCTCGTGCCTGCATTAATTGGAGAGATACATCGATTAGTTCCTCGATCACCTCCTTTTTCTCCTTACTAACTGTTAATCCACTTGAAATGGAGAATTTGTGTTTGATATTGCAAATAGCTTGCTGAGAAGCAAGTTGATTCTTCACTTCCAAATCCCATGCCTTTCCAATATCACTAAACAGTTCTTGAAATTGTAGATAGGGCATTTAATCGACAGGAAGCGATTCTTAACAACATTCCAGATGGAGGGAAATGATACAACAAACACAGATAAATCACTTCTTTACCAACTCGTTTATTCTTTCATAAGCCACATGTGAATCATTTAGGATAAGTAAAACATCCTGAACATTCTGTGCCAACAACTGTTCGGTGATTTCAGAACAGTGTTCTTCGTCCACAATAGCGACAATAGGTGCCAGCTGTTCAAATAAGTACTGTTTGGCTTCTTCCTCGCTCAAACCAGACAAAGACTCTTCGTCACAGCCTCCCAAGCATTGGATCTAAATCACATGAATTTACAGAAAAATACTGCTTCATCAACCTGAGAGAAAACAGCGTCTGGAGAACTGCTACTGTCATTTGACTGTGCAGCAGCTTCCGGTTGTGTAACAACTTCAGCAGGCTGTGCACTGGAGACAGTAGGAGCCTCACTCTCTTTATCGGGAAGGCTTTGCACTTGGTTGTCTGTTGCGGCAGAAGTCGTTACAGTACTCTGCGGAAGTGGCTCTTTCAATGGCTTGATGGAACCTCTGGAGACTTCGAATTGGGTAGGTTTATATCCTTGATTGATGTCTGTCGTAACCACCATGGAGGCAGTAGGTCTGATATCTACACAACAGAGAGCAAGAGAGACAAACAAGTTCCTGAAGCCGCTGCTGGGGTTTGACTTCTGCCTTGGTAGAACGGTCTATTGTTTGTGGGCATCACTGGAGAAGAGGAAATACCCAGGAGTTGATTTATCAAATTCTGTGTAGCCGTTTTCTTCTCGTTCTTCACGAAGTCCTGACTATGCTTAAGACGATCGTCTGATGTTACAAGTCCGTTATTTCTGACTGCTCGACTAATTGCTATGGTGAATCGATCGAACAAACGATACTTGCGGTACAAGCAGACTGATCTCCAACGTGTCCCCATCGATTTCTTTCCCGTTCATTGCTTTCAGTGCGGTCGAAGCACTACCGGGATCGGAGAAATAGACAGCACTAATCAGCACCTGAATGACATGCTTACGTGCGCTGCTCGTCCACAAAGCAGATGAAGGAAAGAGATCCAAACGTGCGAAGCAATCCCAACACGAGATCAGGTCGGAATTGAGTGTGAAAGTTCTGAACGAGAATCGCATTGTCGCTAGGCTGCAACACGCCACCCATCTGCTGAATAGTTCCGCAACACAACGGTTGCTGAGGATGATGTGTTCCTGTATTAGTGATCTGGTTCTGCATCATGTAAGGAGTGTTAGTTGGGATATTGGAAGGTTGGTTCTGCATCATATAAGGACTATTAGTTGACATATTTGAAGGCTGATTCTGCATCATGTAGGAAGAGTTTACAGCTGGAATATTTGAAGATTGATTCTGCACCATGTAGGGAGTATTTGCAGTTGGAGGAATCGGAGATTGATTCTGCATCATGTAAGGACTGTTAGTTGAGATACTTGAAGGCTGTGGACTCTGCATCATGTAGGAAGGATTCACTGTTTGAGGAATGCCCAAAGGCTGTATATTCTGCATCATGTAAGGGGTGTCTGTAGCTGGAGAAATCGAAGACTGCTGATTTTCCATCATCGTCGATTTATCCACGTTTCCAGGCTTCGCATGGTTCTGGCTACTATTCGGCTTGTCTCCGCTTTTGGCTTTGTCGTGACGTTGACTATCCTGAGAGCTAGTGCTATTTGAAGACCTACGAATGCAGGCATCACGCATTTCCGGATCCTGCACAGGGGATCTTTGCTGATACACATAGTTATTCTTTCTCCCATATTTCCTGCCCCCAGACTGGACCGCACCCCAATAGCCGCTTCTGTCTGCTTTTTGTCCAGGCCGCTTTAGATGAGCCTTCAGTAAAAACCTGAAGGAATGGTAGCTTTGAGTTACAAAGTTATAAGCTCCCTCAGAAGAGGAAAACAGCACTTCTCCATTCAAAATGTAATTATCAGAAATTTTGGTATTAACGATCTGACACTCAAGCACAAGTCCACATTGAGAACCCAATTTCGTCAGCATTGTGATGTCCACATTACTGGCTAGCCTACCTACGACTACTGTCGTTGGGTAGTACATAGGATTGCTTGGATGGGTCACATAAAACATATAGTCCTTTACCCTAAAGCTTGGTAGTAACTCCACAGTAAGGTGAGCTACAGGGAGTAGAGGATACTAAATATTACCTTCCCTACGTTCGCTATACGTAACCTTCCAAAAGCAATAGTTCTATATAAATACAAATTGATACACTCTACCAGATACATTGTAAATGATTCAATATTGGTGATGGTTCCATGATCTTTAAGCTTATCCAATAGAACCTTCGGAATATCTTCCTCCTTCAGTCCTGGACGAGATTGGTTTTTAACTCTTACTCCTCTTACAAATACTGCAGGCGAATTCTCCATTTATACTAAAAATGACATTCTCCATAAAGTCCATCGATTTTTGCATTTTTGAATTCTATGCTTTACTACCCAAATCACGAGTAGCGAGTTGATAAAGAAATGGAAATCGAGAACGAAACTCTTGTATTTTATAATGATATACTTCCTAACCGATATAGGTAAATGTGAAGCTGTATACCAAGTATGAACGTTTTCGGATGGGAACATCTTCGATCGCAGTACCAGCGCGCTTCTCGAGATATGAACTATCAAAACTGGTAAACGAAGCTCTGGAACTGGAGAAACCTATTCCCTTTGATTTTGTGATTAATGGAACACTCCTGAGAGTTTCTCTAACAGAGTACATTAGCAGCCATGGGCTATCACTTGAATCAACGCTTGAACTGGAGTATATACCAATTATCGGCAAGCCAGAGGAAAAATCAAATGAAGATCTTCCTGACTGGGTTGGTGGACTCGCCTGCAACCAAGAATACTACGTTGCAGGGTGCTATGACGGAAGTTTGCATATGTTTGGTAACGAAGACCAGCCTATTACTACACTGAATGCCCACACGAAGCCTATCAAGTCCGTGGATGTGCAGAAGTTCAACAACGCGACCTACATTGCCTCTACTTCTCTCGATAACTCGATGAGGCTATTTAGACTGGAGAACGATGCTCTCCAGAGCGTCGGTGTTTGCAGTGGTCACGACAGTCACGTGATGAGTTGCAAGATCCATGCAGCGAATGGTCTGGTCGCCAGCGGTGCGTGGAATGGAAGCATCCTTGTGTGGGATCTCTCCTCCCTCTCTCCAGAGAAGGAGCCGGAGCCCGTTCACACGTTGAGCGAGTCTATGCTGGGGGTCACTGCTCTGGAGTGGAGTGACGAGCATGTTGTCAGCGGCGGCTGGGATCATGTGATTCGCATCTGGGACTTGGAAGCCGAAGGTGTGATCGCAGATATGGTGGCCATGAGTGTGGGTGATGATGAATAGAAAGGGAATAAAGTGATCAACGCTCTCTCCATAAATCCAACAAACCGACTGATCGCATCGGCACATCCTGACGGAGCTGTGCGACTGTGGGACTCACGACGTAGGGGTGAGAGGTGATTGTCATGTAGAGGAGAAGTCCAATGTACTGACGTTCTCGAGTCAGAAGCACTTTATGCCTACAGTGCAGTGGCATCCGAGTCAGGAAGCTCTGCTAAGTGCTGCTGATTACAGTGGATGTGTGACAGTGTTTGATATGCGGTCCGTCTATCCTATTCACATTGCGGAGAATGTACATCAGGGAAAAGTGCTGTGCAGTGCTTGGAAGAACGATGAGGTGATTCTGACAGGAGGAGAAGATAAGAAACTGAGGCGATTATCCACCAGTCATAACGAATAAATCTGTTGTTTAGTAAACTGTTTGTAAACAAACATACCAAACCTTGTCATCGTATTCAAAACTCACAACCTTGAAATTACCATCCTTATCTACTTCAATCCAAGGGAACTCATAACGTTCAGGAAGTCCCCAATGGGGTAAATCCTTAAAGGCGCTAGTCTCCCAAGCAAACACACCCACATCGCGATATGGTGGGCCAGCAATAATCTGCGAACTCGCTCCTGCTTTCATCAACTATGACTGAATCCACCTCCATTCACTTACTCGGAGACTTGTAATCTTTCCATCAGTCGCTGCATGGTTTCGTTGTCCCAAACCAGGTCGTGGATAAGTGCCATTCGCTAGGTTCAGATCGTTTCTACAACCGATCGCATAAGATCCAGTGTATCCAGGATATCCACTGCATTGACTGAGTGGATCGTGCTTGAAGTCATTGTATCGAAGCATGGCTCGGAAACTGGACTCATCATGCACTCGAGGAACATCACGCGCAAAGATTCGAGCACGTGGACACTTGGCATAAGAATAGTCATCTCCCTGCAGTTATGGACATTACTTTGACGAAATTGGATATGTATTTCTCAAACAGATCGATCGCTCCACTCAGCTCGTACACCTTCTCATTATAAGCGATGTTGTATGATCCATAGTATCCACGCTCGTTCAATTCTCTACATGTCAATCACCCTTTCGACAGGCACGTCGTCATATCGTAGTATTCCACATAGCCTGGAATCTGCTCCAGAATATAGAAGCCGCCTTCTGATAATCCTTTTCCAGGAGTGAAGAATCGGTAATCGAGTACCATCCATTGATTGTTATAACAACCATTGTTATACTCAGCATAGAGTTTACACCATTCTCTAGGCGATCTGCACAAGGTAAGAAATATGCCACATAAGTCCGTTATTTCATAACAAGTTTGTTATGAACACATCAACACAACTCACTCGACCTACCTTGCTAGCCGATTTGCGATGAGGTTTCTGGCCCACTGCATCACGGCCTTGCCATTCACATACTTCAACAGGTCATCGTTGTAGTTCCCAATGGTGGTTTCCTGCACCACCATCCATTCGCCCACCGTGTAGTAGTCGTCGCCACTGCTGATGCGAGCAGGGTACGTACTGAAGCTCTGCAGATGGCCTGGAATGACTCCCGAAGGTCCTCTGAGAGGGATGTCGTAGATCTTGTGCATTTTGTACATCGTGTGAAGAGCGCTCCAGGTCGACTGACCGACGATGAGGTCCTGTTTGTCGGCTGCATGTGAGGGGAGGAGCGTTGTTACGAGTGATGCGTAGCAGAGCCGAGCAGTGGTCGAGACGATCCATGTCGGTAGGCGCAGGATGTTCGGAAGTGTCGTTGTGGGGAAGAGAATTCCAATCGCCGACATCGCCATCGTAGTTAGCATACTGGATTTGCCACTTTGATAGGGCCTATGGGTGACAGAGGAGACGAGAGCACACTCTCTCTGGTTTTCCCTCATTAGCGATCATGTAGCCATCGTAAAGACCATCGATTTGAAGGTCGAGATAATGGCGATGCTCCCAGTACAGACGGTCTCCTTTCTTGGACTCCTCCTTTTCCCAGGCAGCGTTTTCATCCAAAATGGATTGGATCTGAACGATAAAGAATGAAGTATATGCAAACATGTTTCGATGGCTGCTTTTCTCCATATATATTCTTGGAGTGAGTGTATATCATGTCTTGGGATAGATACCCCTCAATCAAACCTGCAGCATACGATTGATCTTCGTTACTAAACTCCTCGTTTGAGTTCACTTTGAGAATATTCCAGCCTGGAAATGATCAAAGTACATAACTCGAACCTGTTTCATTGATTGCTACAGATATTGTACCATATGCAACTGCAGATTTATCAATTCCACTTGAAAAAGTCCATCTTCCATTCACCTTTCTTACAGAAGCAGAAACTATTTATTACTACATAGACGAGTTTTCCCCTACAGGTATCAGCAAGAGCGCACATTGAAAGGATTCCTATAATAATAGCTAACGATTTCATGGCGTAACCAAGCAAAATAAAATGTGGAATACAATCCGAATAACCACGGAAGTAGTGAAAAGTGCAACAAACATCTTATAATTTCCTAGAAACTACAGAAAATGATTTTACAATAGCATCCGCGATCTTTCCATCGATTTTGCTGGTTGGCTTAATTCCGCTCTCTAGTCTATTTCATTAACAAGAAGACAAATAAATACTTAATAAGCGCACTTTTCCTCTTGTCTTTCTCGAGTGTTAGCTTTGTAATACCATCTTGAGCTGCTCGTTGTAATCCTTTTAGAATCTTAATCTTTCTTTCAATCTCGTCATCTGTGATTGTCTATCTCTTACTTCATTTTCAAAACGATACATCGGACCGATTGGATATCGATACCAATCGCTTTATCAACTGACGGCAAATCTTCTTTCTTCGTTCCATCTCTTTTTCTACATATGTGTACAAAAATGCTGCTTCTTTTCGCACCCTACTCTGGTGATACTTCCTACGATCCTACTTTTTATTAGCTGGAATGACATTGCGAAACTCAGCTTCGGAAATCGACAAGCAAGAGTCAACGCGAGAAGCAAGTTCCTTGTATGGATCTATAGAAATAACAGTCAAATATTGACTCCTACTTGAATTCATTGAATAAATGAAGAAAACAAAATCGCGGTTATTTGGTGAATCCAATTCAAACAAACAAAAGATTAAAAATACTTAACTAGGATCGGATGAGTTGCAAGATGGTGGGATACAGAACTGTATTGGCTATTCTTTGTTAGTAACAGGACATCGCTCTGTGAGAGCAACATTAAATCCAACGAACTTCGAATTAATCCACTATAAGATGGATTTCTCCCCACATGCTCGAGTGCATAGTCATTTGTCGTAACAACAATATCAAACCACGATTGAAATTGCTTAATCACTTGCAAGGAATCACTTGCAATAAATATCCCCAAATTCGGATGTCGTCGCGCAATCTTCTCCACATATTTTTTCATCCGTAACAAATTTCGATCTGAAAGATATGACACTCCATCTCTCCACTCGGCGAGCTTCCCAGCTCTCCGGATATGCACTCCGACAACAAACTTACCTAGTAATTTCTGTTCATATGGTTGGAGCAATTCTCGCAGAACATATGTTGGCTGGAAGAGGTTAGGAATGCACATGTCATACCATTCCCCTGGAGTGACATAAGAGAGTCCTATCTTCGATGCTAACGCCTTATTACCTCGATCGTGCAGGATAATATGACTGAATACACGATGAGCAAGGATCAGCATGGATCCATCATTACTGGAAGCACGTACAGTTGGCAGCAAATCACGCTCCTGAACGTATACAGCATCGAACTGACTGGAAATATTCGGCATCAGGTTGTATGCTACACATGACTCGGATAGCTCGTTTATACGATTCATTGAATGAGTAGAATTAGGATAAGTCACAGGGAATCGGACATGAT
The DNA here is from genome assembly GCA_000963465.1 of Blastocystis sp. subtype 9. Lineage (NCBI taxonomy): Eukaryota > Bigyra > Opalinata > Blastocystidae > Blastocystis > Blastocystis sp. subtype 9. The sequence goes on from JZRO01000335.1 coordinate 23,737, forward strand.
CAAACGGCGAAGCAAATAATTCTGGAAGGATGGATGGAGTAATCACTACATCTCATACCGAGAAAAAACGTACTTTGAAAAGTACGGTTCGCAAGCAGTGCATAGAGAAGCGTATCACATGCACATTTCATTTGATTCGCAATTCCAGGCGCTCCATACTTCTGATACACTATCCGAGTACGATTTATGCCAAGCTGCTTATTCCGTCGAGGAATGTAAACATGGTTCATGTACGTGACAAATTCAGGAGTTCCATAGTCCCATCTTGCTGATTCATTTTTATGAATACAAAATCCTGAAAACAACACAGAAGAGTAGTCAAGTGGCTCTTTCTGAAAAAATAGAGAGCGAAATGAAATGTCATACAGTCTCCTTGATACCCACTTCCGTAAAGAGAAAGAAACTGACAAATGCCATTCATCGTGGGATGACGTCATAATAGAGCTGTAGAGAAACAGTGTTGTCCAGCAAATAATAAAGGTACAGTATATCCACTTATGAGAATACATAGTCATACATTTTTCTATTGTCAATGTCTGCTAGCATTGTATATCAGACAGAGAAGTATGAAGATATATAGCAAATGCTAATGGATAGGATCCTAGCTTGTTCTATTTCTTCCTTTCTAGCATACAAAGTACTGCACGAAGGTGACAACGAAGAGGCAATGACGAAGAAAGCAACTGTACTCTATTTCTTGTACCTGGAAGTCATTCTTACTAATGTCAAGTGTTTTCCTTGCCATTTTATGGATTGCCGACAACACTCTTGATTATTTCATGTCTTGGTATTTTTACACTATTGGTCTCATGAAGGTTTCCGCTATACTATGAAACGAAAAGTATTTTACTCTTCGGTGTTGCAGTGATAACACTCTATAGCGTTTTTATAAATTTTCTAGTTGATTCGTATAGCGTAAGACTTCAGTTCTCGCAAAATTAATCTATCCTCTATTTTCTCTATTTGACACAAGTCTAGTTCCAATCATTGTAAAGTACAGTTATGTTTTTTGTTTAACGTAGGTATGCTAACATGGTTCTCTACTACGCGATAGCAATTCTGGCTCCATTTGTTAACCATGACCAAATTTTCTATATGAAGAATTATATAGCCCAAGTGAAGGAGGAGTTAAATAATAAAGAGGTGGAAAATCCTGTGAATTTGACTATTTTCATGAAACAATATCTATTGTACAAACATTACATTTCTTCATGTACACCTAGCAAGTCTTGAATCTGTTGCTCATTCCAATCTCCTACATCACTAGCACGACTTTTCTGCATTAGTTCTCCACTTTCCTCTGTCTCTAATATAGAGTGGTTTCTATCCACTATAGCAGAATCTGCATGATCATCATGATGTACAGTCTCCATTAGTGCATCCTCTTCCAGCAATGGTATGCTGATAGAGTCACTTGGTTCCACTTCCAGCGATACATCTGGATGAGGAGCTTCTACCGGTTCAATTTCATTTGTAATAGGATCTAGTAAAGACTCGATACGATTGGCAGCCACACAACGTACGAAGATGCCAGTACAAATACCGGCAAATAGACGACCGTAGAATGAGTTCTCCTTACGAAGAAGGCAAATAGAAAATGCCAACTGATAGGAACGAGGATGAAATGCAAGACGAGGATTTTTGGCTACTTTAGAAACAATAAAACCAGCAATGAAATAAACAATAACTGGAATCACAGGAAGGAAAAAGAGATCCTTTCTTTCACAGTAAATGAAAGATATAGTTGCCAAAAAAGTAAACAAGGATACAATGCAAAAATAGACAATCCATGTATTCAGTTTCCAAGAACCAATGTCGATTAGACGCACTCTAAAATAAGGAGCTTCACAGAGAAAGCCAGAAATAAGTAATGAACTTAAAAAAGGAATTACGTACTCGATCATAACATGCTCGATCGAACAATCCAGGAGATCATTATAATTAGAGGCCAAAAAGTAGAGAAACGTCAATCCCATAAACTTTACCATCTCTTCAAAAGTTTCATGAACTGTTTTTTCCTCTCGTTTCCATTTGAAATAGTATGCACATACACGATACAAAAAATACGAGAAAAAGTGTAATAGTACAAACGCCGTAACTTTAGTTAACTGGGCTAAGGCGGCAGGATACCTCCACTTTCCAACACTTTCTTCTGCAGCACCCGTGCTGCCTTGAGTTATCATCGACAAAATACAATCCTTCTCTGAATACGAAAATTTGGCCATACTTTTGCCACAATTGAGTTTCATGGATTGAACAAACATTACACTTTGAACGCAATCTTCTGCAAATGTCACATAATTCACTGCCTTCTTCACTGCAGAGTCTCTCACAAGCTGGAATCTCTCCAAAGTGTTCTACAAGTACATTTCTCCGGCACTTCGTTTGATTTCTACAATAACTCGCCATCGCTTGGAGATTTTCTTCCTGTCTCTTCTGCTCTTCTTTTGAACTATGCATGGTTCGTTGACTCATCTTCAACAGACCTCGCAGCCTTCCTTCATCTGCCGATCGATAATAAACCCGACACAGACTGGCTTTTCCGTCTCTTCCCGCCTACACATGAGTGTCTTGCGCCTCTCCCACCCTTCCTGCCTCCTGATAATAACCCTCCAGCGACTTTGACAGCACGGTGTGGATCACGTAGCGAACGTCCTCCTTGTCAATCCCCATTCCGTATGCGATCGTGGCACAGATCACTCGAATCTCGTCGTTGGACCAGGCTTGCTGGACGCGAATGCGCTGCGCAGAGGTCATTCCTGCATGATAGAATGCACATCGAATGTCCTGCTTCTGCAGTTCTTCGCTCGTCTCCTCTGTTATAGTAACAAACAATAAATCATACCCGCCTCTTGACGCGAAAACACGTAAATGATCCCACTTTCGTTCTTGTGTTCTTTGATATACGCTACGATTTCCTCCATGTAAGTTAAGGGAAGTTTCCGCCCTTTTACTTTCTTCTCCGGAATCACGTCCTTCTTTTTCCCCATTTGTTTGATCTCCGTTTTTGTAACTTTGGGAACGACTTCATATCGCAAGTTCGGACGGTTAAACGTCTATTTCTCAGCCTCCAGCGTTTCCATACTCTTTCGAATTTCGCGACGTTTCGCATCCGCAACTGGCGAATACAGTCCTTGTACACTGTTGGCGTAGCAGTAGCCGTTAGAGCCATTAGCGGTACCCGCGGGAATAGCTGTCTAACAAGAGAGAGTCGTCGATACGCGGGACGGAAGTCATGGCCCCAGGTAGAAATACAGTGAGCTTCATCCACGACAACACGTGCCAGTAATCCCTCGTTGTAAAGTGACGTGAGAAGAGATTGCAGTGAGGTGCTTTTCACGAAAAATTCGGGAGTGATGTAAAGCAGCTTGATAGTGCAAATGGGGTGATTTCGGAGTTCAGAGAGAATAGCTTGCTTCATTGACGGAGGCTATGAATATCAAGAATCACTGAACATGTACACAATCCCCTGATAGATAGGCACAAGGAACTCCACCACAAGGCCGTTTCAAGAGAGATTCGATTTGGTCTTGGAGAAGAGACAGGAGAGGACAAAAAACAATCGTAATTCCTTTGTCGATAACCGCGGGTATTTGAAAGCAAAGTGATTTCCCTCCTCCTGTGCATTTCAGCACAAAAACATCTCGTTTCGATAGTGCAGCCATGATAATATCTCTCTGATCATCCCGAAACGAGGAGTAGCCGAACACATACCGTAGAGCAAAATCTGTTGATAAGCAGAGAGAAGCATCGTACCCACTGGAGTCATCGATTGGTAGTCATTTGGATTAGAGGGAGCCTCGATGTGTCTATGATAAAGGGAAGAAGATAGGAGTACAAACGCTTTTCTGTAAACGAATTATCTGAAGAAGATTTAAAACTAGGAAAAGAAAGGTTTTCTGAACTGGATGAAAGCAAATCACTTCGATTCACAGTAGTTTGCAGTGTAGAGGAATTTGGCTCTGGATAGTTGATAGTTAAGCAGCGAACAGGAGCAACATAACGCTCAAAAGAGCGCATTGTCAGGTCCTTTGGTAGAGTCTGTAAAGAAAGAGGCGTGTGAAGAATATATGTAAAGTTTCGGACAACACTAAAGGAATTTAAAATGACAAATGTTTTGGCATTTCCACTCGTCATAAGGGAGGTGACTCTGATAACGTCGCCCGCCACTACTTTTTTCATTTCGTTATCACTTCTCTTAGAGAGTAGAAAAAATAGAGAAGAGTACAGTTCTCCATCCCATACAAAGAGTCTAACTATGATCCACATCTATTCACTCTACCTTATCTGCTCGTTTTCATTAGATTTTGAGTGCAGTGAAACTTGAATAACCTATAGTCTGAATAGTCAGTACCTTGTGTACCTGAATCAAATAGTCGCAGTTGCATTGTTGCATAGATGGCTGGTGCAGAATCTCTTCGATACATCTTCGATTTAGATTCATGACCAAATGTTTAGTAGTAATAGTATTATACTAGGTAAGTCTAGTAGTGATATTTAAAAAACAATATCGAATTCATGAGAACTACAGACTAACAGTAGGTATTCACTTTACGTTTTAACGGATTGTAATCAGTGACATAATAACACATGTTGCAAAGACAACAGACCCAATTCTGAATCTTTTACCATCACTCAGCCAATAAGAATGTATTCGGGACCTTTTCGTGTATAATACCATTTGGGTTCGTTTTTCTATATTGCTTATTTCGGTTCTCTATTATTGATTGTCTTGATGGAGGGAGTAAAGTGTGTTTCTGTTGGGTGGATTTTTCATATAATTGGTTACTTTTAGCGACGGAGCTGTTGGAAAGACTTGCATGCTTATTTCTTATGCTACAGACACTTTTCCTGTTGACTATGTTCCCACAGGTTTTTTTAGAGTTTAAAGTTGAACTGTAGTGTTCGATAATTATCAGGCTTCTGTTATGGTAGACAAGAAGCCGATTAGTTTGGGCTTGTGGGATACAGCTGGTTTATTTATTCCAGTCGTGCTATTTTGTAGGTCAAGAAGATTATGATCGTTTACGTCCTTTGAGTTATCCTCGAACTGATATCTTCCTTCTATGTTTTTCTATTGATAGGTATGTGATATTTGCATGTGTTTATTTGTAGTCCTGTCTCTTTTGAAAACATTGAAAAAAAGGTAGTTTTGTTTTCTCGATTTGACACTCAGTGGTACCCAGAGATTAGTCATCACTGGCAAAACACTAAGATTCCTGTTCCCTGTATTCTTGTTGGTTTAAAATCGGATCTACGTACAGACGCAGAGGCAATAAAAGAACTTGCAAAAAAGAATATCGAACCAATTTCGGCTGCTGCAGGTATGGAGATGGCAAAGCGAATTAATGCGGCATGCTATATGGAATGTTCTGCAAAGACACAGAATGGTTTGAAAGAAGTTTTTGATGAAGCAATTAAAGTGGCTCTCAATAACAAATCAGCAAGTTCTTCTACGGAAAAGAAGGGTTGCGGATGCTGTATTATGTAGTTGCGTGTATGTTCTGTTTGTTGTAAACATGATATTCTTTTTCTAATATAGGGGATAGTACTTCTTCCACAAAGCACTTCCATTTCCCCTCTTTTTCAACCCATTCACGCACACTTTCACTTTCCTCTGTTTTCTGCTGAATTGCGAGAGCAATCCGAGTCAATGCTCCCATATACCCCACAGATTCCTCATTAAATGATTTTCTGGGCATAAATTTATCTTGCAACAGCTTACTTTATCTCAAAAGCACCTCGTAGTGTAGACATCACTATGATGTGCAGTGTGACTGTTTCGTAAAGATACTTCTGCCATTCCAGATTTTGAATGCTCAACGCCTTGGTAAAAAAAGAAGTACAAGCAACATGTAGTGCAGAGTTCCAAGGGAAAAGTAACAACAGATTCTACAATTGACATGGAGGGAAAAGTATACTAGGATTTTCTTTGGAATTTCAGACATTTGCATACCCTCTTGGACTTGTTGAATCAGTCTGGTTTCAGAAAACAACGTCACACATAGTAAAACTAGCTCAATACGCGCATGACCACATCGCTCGACTTTTCCTATACTATTCGATATATATCGAGGGATTGAAATAGTGCCCTCTTGAAAGTTCTACATATTATTTTCATTCAATAGCAAACAGGAGGAGTATCTAAAAAAGACCCAATTTTTGGCATATTTGAAAGAACGATAGAAATGAGAGGCTCTGCTTTTCCTTCTCCCCGACTGATTAATCGGGTAATGCATTCCTCTACTCTGCGCAAGGCAGATGAAAGAACGGAAGGAAAGCGCTTCATTTCATCCATTTTGGAAACATCTTCTACAGTAGTTCTAAAAGAAGGTAGAGAAAGAGAATTCGCTGCTTGCGTAAGTGTACATTGATTGTAGTTCATTTGATAAACGAGAAGAATCAGACACAGTTCGTGGATCATTGCATCTCGCTCCTCTTCACTTTGATCCAATCTAACAAGAAAGTGTTGTTATAAAAAGCTACGAGGCATCAATACTAACAACAATCTCACAACCTGCAGATTCTGACAGATCGATAAAACGCTTGCCATGCTCTGGATCCATGCCTTCTCCAGATATATCAATCAGTTTAATCGAAGACACATCATCTGCTCGTTACAGAGAAGAACAGATAAAACCCAAAAAATCGGCCAGAATTGCCAAACAATGCTGATTGATACAATTGTTCCCGACATCGATCGATGTGATGGAGGGACATCTGCGAAGAATGATAAGCAGCTGGCGAAGACCCTCGTTATCGAGAAAACAGTCATGGAGAGAGATGGTCGAAAGCGAAGAGCAATTTCCAAGAGAAACTAGCGACGGAATGAGAGAAGTGTCAATGCTACAGTACAATAGAACCGATCAGTTACTTTGTTTCATCTAAAATAAGCGTTTTAATGTTTGACTTTGCTACAGCCCTCGAAATACGTAAAGCAAAGTCTTTGTTTATTTCAAGGCAACTAGAAGGGAAATGTATATGAGTTTACTTACGATAAATCCAATGACGTGATCGATTTATTCGATTTGATGAGATTACAGATAGAAATGAGTCCTTCTTTTGTGATCTACAACTAAACATGCTGTTAGAGAGTCATACAGGAGTTAGAGCAAACGATAAACTAGTACATACATCACAATCTACAAGATAGTTACACAAAGACTTCAGTTCAGCTTCCGATAATTCTGTTTCTATCCTATTATCTTTCTCTGATAATTAAGTACGTGAGGCATTTACAACACCATTTTCGAAAGTGATGTTTGGAAACTTTGCAGAAAAAGGTATTTCCTCTGACTAGCTGTTATGCAATGAATATATGGTAAAACATTCATAGAACAGTACTAAATGAGGAACAATGAAAAAAGTAATGATTCTTTTCTCCGGTATTCAAAGATCTTGCATATTTCCTTTTATTTCTATCAGTGTGATTAGAACTAGCTGACACATATGGGGAGTAATTGCATAAAAAGAGGGTATTTTTATTAGTCTGTTATTTAATTGATTTTCTCTTTTGTGCTTTATTGATCAATTGTTTGTCTATATTAAAGCACATTAGCTCATTACAACATGGTTTTTTTGTCACAGGGTCAATGTTGTGTTGTGAGTATCCTATTTGTGATTACAGGCTGTCTTTTGATAAACCGCTTATGTAACTAGTTTATTCTCCCTTTCTTGTGTAGTTATTTTGAATTCGACACAGGTTGATTCTGGACCTCGTATAGTTTTGCTAACATTATCCAAATAGATTGTCCTTCCAGTTTATCAATTGGCCAGGATCATAATGTCTTGGTTGGTTATGTAGAAGAGGGGACATGCAAAATATATGTCTTGTCTTCCAGTGATGATTCAGATTATACAATTGATCAAATTCAACAAAATGGATTCTTCGTAGGTCGTTTCGGAAAGGGAGAGACTTGGCGTTGCAGTGCGCATCCACTTGGTTTAGGATTTGCGTATACATCTGTAGCTGTAATTTATGTGGATTTGCCCTGCAAGCCTCGTGTTTATAAGTTTAAACCTGGAGGTATCTTTCTTTATTCTCTCTGATCTGCAGCGACACCTAGTCAGGTTTGCAATGCACAACTTGACAAGATTGCTTTTCCAGGTCTCTTTTCTTTGTTGCTTTGATAGATAGATCGTCTTCTCTTGCATTATCCTTGTCTAGGGACTACCAGCTATTATGTTACATCATCTTCCACTTGTGTTTTCCCCTCCACTTTTGCAGACACAGATCCAATCAAGTTTTGCTTTCTCTTTTTCTTCCATTCAGCGTAACGGACCATTCGGTTTTGACTCTTTCTCTGTCGAAGTGGAATTTCACACACGGAAGTCTCTGTATCTGTGCTAGATGTGGCGCCTGTGCTAGCGATGTTCTTCTAATCAAACAAGAAGATGTCCTGACCTCATGTCCCAATTATTATGTTTTGTCAAAAATAGATCCTAAATCGATTGATACATTGGATATCATGAAGCAGATTTCTAATTTTGATCTTCCACCGAAACAGTATCAAATCAAGGCTTCTGTGCATCACTCTCCGTATTTTGGGAAGAGAAGTGAACATATCTCATGTGATTTTTGTCTTTCCGTTTCATGTAGTTACTTCAGGTGTTGTGAAAGACAACATGGATTTTAGTATCGTTTCGATAGAAACGATCTCAAATGTTGTGTTTATCAAGATTCGTGCGAATGTGGTGCATGCAGAGATCTTTTACTGGATCACTCCTTTACACTTTAAACAACAACCCACAGTATCGGAAATATCGAAATATGGAACTTATGCGGGAGATGCTGAATTTGAACTAATCACTTTGGTGATCACAGACTACTATCCGTCTGTTTTGAACACGATTTTTGTTGCAGCACTTACAGGAGATGGAGGGAAGAAAATAATCAAACGACGTTTCCTACCTTGACTTGTTTGTTGCAGACTTTTTTATGGAGGCGAAGTTTAGTTCTTTTGTCGAATCTTTTTATCTATCTCTTTCTGACGCGCAGTATGAAGAAGCGCGAAACCAAGTGGAGTTGATGAAAAAGTGGTACGAAGCATATTCAGCAAGTATCCAGTCGGCGGAGAAAGAACAAATAGATAAGCAACTTATCGATAATATGCCTCTGTATGAACAAGTGAAGCTGATTCTGTCTTGTCATATCTAGATGATTAGGCACTGTGAAAAGAGGCTATGTGACAGTCTCTACAAAGAATATTCGCAATATATTCCTCAACAAAAGTCATTTCCTTCTGCATTTTGGAGTAGTGACTTTATGGTGTCTTTTACCCAGATATCTGCGAGTACAATGGCATGAAAGAGAAGTTTTGTTTCTTCTTCAATCGGGAAGGTGCCTTACAGGTGAAAACACTTTTAGAGAATATATCTCGTCGTGAAATTGCCGCAGTTGATTCTTATCAACACATCGAAGAGTCGAAAGTCGACATTTCTTCATTTTTTGTAGAGGATCTTTCTCAGTTTTGTGCTTGTGCCACTTACGTACTTTCTCGGCCCTCGTTTCATTCTCAGGTGAATTCGCTCATCGATTTTTGTAAGCAGTCTCCCTTTAGTTCCGACCTGTCATCTTTTCTCTCTGTCGCGCCGTTCTCCTCCCCTCACTTCTAGCAGTCGAGCGCCCATCTGCTGGAGACGTTCAAGGTGTTCGACACCTGCATCTGGTGTTCGCCGTTGGCTTCGCACTGTCGATCGGTTCTGGAGACGTGGACTTCGCTCGCTGGACCGACGTATCGCTGATGACGTGGGTTGAGTGTAGGAGTCGCGAGTGCGCCAACTGTCATTTTCAGCCCTCTTTTCCCCTATCTGTCGCCGCTTCGCAGGAGCTGCGCGCGATGCTCTCGCTTTTGGCGTCGTTCCTCCATGCTGCGCCCTCCGACGCCTTCCCGGAAACGAGGCGGCTGTTCGAGGACCTCGACGACTGCTACTCCTCTCTCTGCGTGTATTTTGATGTGCGTCGCGACTTCCAGTCGAACCCTTCTCTCCGCTTGGGACCTCCGCTGATCGAAGACGTGTTCTCCACAGTCAGGGAGTCGGTCGAGAGGAGGCTGTTCGTGAGGACCCCTGTCGCCATCGAGACGTTGTTCTCGTCCTTCTTGATGCCCTATGTGGATAACAGCGTTTCTTCGTTAGACTGCGCGGATGTCGCGACTGTCTGGCTTGGAATGAGCAACTCCGTCCTGTTTTGCTTCGATGGGTGCGTGTGTGTTGCTTCACTTATCTGCAGACTCTGCTTACTTCAGCAGTATTACAACGAAATTGGACAGCAAATCGGAGTCGATCTGGTCTCCAGCTTTCTCCACATGACTTCTGTAGGCTTCGGTTTATGCTGATAAACAGCAATTCATCTCTCAGGTGGCTTCTATGCTACGCAACTCCCTCCAGAAGCCTCTTCAGCAAGTGGTAAAATCAGACTGGTCCTCGTGCTCCTTCGACTTGTCTGCAGAGGAGTATGATCTCTCTCTTCTCCAGCCTGTCACTTTTGCGTCTCTTGGTTCCTTACGCTGCGACTGTCTGTCAACTGATGAGGCGAAGTCGAAGATGAGCATGATGATAGCAGAGGAGTACTGTCGCATGGTGGAAGAAGAGCTTTTGAAGAAGAAATTCACGGAGTGTGGAGGACTGTTACTGAAGCGTCTGGTTCGATCTTTGCAAGAGGAGTTAGTAAATGAACTGGGTGACGAGGTCATGGGATGCAGCGAGTTACACAGACTTCTGTTGTTTTCCATTTTGACAAGTGTTCCTATTGAGACAACAGATGTGTCAGAGATCATTAAGACTTCTCAAGTTCCGATAAGTCAAGACGAATGTAACACAATTCTAGACTTGCGAATAGCGCAGCACTTGATTGTTTGAGAAAACAAATGACTAAACTTTACCATCTGCTCGCTTCTTAACTACATTAATCCCCATCGACTTTGTCGAGTTGATAATTTGTGACACAATACTTTGCAATGGGATTGCTTTCAAATTGGGATCTTGCTGTTTCACTTTGGCAATCTCGTATATTTGCTTCAATGTTACCTCACCAACAATTGTATGGCCAGGCTCAGAACTAGGAAATTAGTCTAAAAAAGGAAGGTAAACCTGCACTTTTCTACACCCGCACAGCGCTTAATAAACCATGATGTCTGTGGTGATCTCGTATCAATATGATAGGTATGATCAGAATATGCACTTAGAGTCAGCTGAACGGGAATGCCAGCAACATATTGAGCCGTAGCAGCATTTACATCTTTGCAAAAATCCCTCATATTAATTCCTAGGGGTCCCAGCGCCTAAAACTCAAAAAAGGCATGCATACTCGACTTGGCCAATTGCGGCAGAAGGCTTTGCTTGCTGTGCAGCAATACGTAGTCGGATGCAAGCAGTCAATACTGGTTTAGACATTTGGCTGATTGTGAACAAGAAGGCGAAATCAAGTCTTCCGCGAAAAAAACGAAAAAACCTAAATCACATAATTCAATCCATTTGCGGACTCAGCGTGATGGATGAGTATCAGAAAGTGAAAAGCACAAAGCTCAAGTTCAAGGGGAACATATTACCAGTCAAGGATACATCAGCGAAGTATGGTTTACTAAGCTATCTCCTATCTGTGTAGAAGTAAGAAGAAGAAGAAGAAGGCCCAAGAAAAGATAGAAAAGTTGGAAAAGTTCATTGTAAAACCTGGAGAAGAAAGTACCTATCATCCAGTAGAAGAAAAGGAGGACTATCGAACTGAAGCAGAGAAGCGGTTTGATGAACACTTATCACAACGAGTGGGTTTTCACCGTCAACTTCATTATAGGAAAAAGATTTTATTGAGAAACGTTCAAAAATGAGTTATCAGGATATCATTGAGGTTGGTGTTTCAACCTAGCTTTATATTGTAGGAAATCAATTCAAAATTAGACAAATTAACGGATCATAATGATCTGCCTCGTATTGCAGCTGCTGGACTAGGTTTCCATGTTTATTCAAGCAAACAAGTTACAACAATAACACCAACGAAATCATAATAAATCCAATTCCAAATATGAAGGCAGGACAAGTGTAATTCTTCTTACAATCTAACTTAAGCCCAGTAGGTATTAGTTCATAAATACAAATATGTGTCATGATACCTCCTGTAAAACCAAATAAGAACCCAGTTATGTAATTGTTGACATACTTCTGTAAAACTAGCATACACAGAAAAGCGCCAAAAGGTTCAGCTAAACCAGAAATCAATGACCACAAAAATGCTTTTCCCCTGCTGTTAGTAGCATAAAATACGGGAAGAGCCACAGAAAGACCCTCAGGAATGTTGTGAGCAGCAATACCGACAGCTAAAGTAATTCCCACGATAGGGTTGGCCACATACCCAATATAGGTGACAATACCTTCGGGAATGTTGTGGAGCGTGATGGCGATCGCAGACATCATCCCAACCGTCTTCATCTCCGCCATGCCCTTCTCAACAAAGTAGTTCTCCTTCGCTAAGTCTTTGGTTGTTCCAGTGACTGTGCCCACCTTGTAGCCAGTGGAAGGCACATCCACTGTCAGAGGCTGCTCAGTGGGACTAAGAGTAATAGTCCCTGACTCAATGGGATTGCGCACAAGCTCTCCCTCTACCAGCTGTCCCTTTTCTTTCCCAGACACCACCGTCCCAGTCACTAGATATCAAGCAATTCCCATTTTTGTACCCGTATGATCTCCGTAGACCTCCTGATCGATCTTCTGCTCTGAATCATCGGGAAGCTCGAACTCAACATTGCTTCCCTTGTGAAGAATGAATTCCAATAGGAATGCTGTGAAAATTCCAGCGAACAAACTCAGACAAGCATAAAGCGTTCTACAGTCATCACAAACAAAAGACTGTTACGCCAATTGCTCGTTATTCAACGACTCATTGAATGTGTCCCTGGACTCGATATAGATTTCTGCAAACGAGAGGAACAACATCACTCCTAGAAATAGATCGAACTAGGAAAAGCATACCAGCAGAAAATCCTAGAGCAGCCGACAAAAACGTCTTGTTAGCTAATTTTACGAGTCCCCTAATGTAGACGACGAGTCCTCCCACAGCAGTAGCTAATCCAGCTAGTAATGATAATGAAAGTGCAATCCAATTCTAGGCATAAAGCTAGCTAGATAGAAATACTTTTCTGTCAATGGCCTTAAGAGTGAGAAGTAGTTGAGAAGTCAACATGCTTTCCAAATGAAAAGAAAAATGACCACATAAATAAGAAATGCATAGACCAATCAAATGCAAGATTCTTTAATTGTCGAGGGGGTAATATACATATATTAAGCAACTAATACTATAGTAATTCACAGAAACACATAGGGGTACCATGTCTTTCTTTAGGAATGAAGACTCCAATGCTTAGGTCCTATATTAATTGTGTCATGATTTCAAGTAGCTCTGAAGCTATTTGCAGAACAAAAGAAAAAACATTCCACTTTTCTCTCACTAAAGAAAGATAATGCAGAAAGTATCGTTAGAGAAGGACGAATCAAGTAATTTTTATGCTTCTTATTAATGTCTAGTTGCACAACTGTACATCATTATCAATTCTGTTTTTTTCTAGTGGAAATGTCATTGGATCGATTCAAGAAAGTATTGGATCAGTATCAAACAATTTAGTTCTTGCATACCAGAAGATGCAGGAGAATTTGGAGAGTAACTTGAAAATGATGTCTAATATGAATAAAATGATGGAATCATTTATTTTATTGAACATTGATGCAGGTATGAAATAGTTTTGTATCTAAGGGTTAGTTCCTTCTGTTTCCTGCATTGACACGTCTGTATATCAAATCGAAATTCATATTCGAAACAATATAAACGTTATATTGAAAGATGTTCAAGTTCAAATAGTGAACAGTGTAACTGTTAGGTGGTGATTGAATATAGGATAACTCTGACTGTTTTTTATTTACAGAAGAAAAGAAACAGACTTTCATTTCGAACCCGTTTGATGTTAACTCAGATCATCCCTTTATCGTATCGGTTCCTTGTTATTTGAATCACGCTGTTGATGCTAACGTACTGCTCTTTAGTCTAGGGTTCAATCGATATCATCGTGTCTCTTCCCTCTCCAGGAACAGGACAAATGATTTCAAAGAAATGCCACCATTTTATCTGCATAGCGTTGTGTGTTTGTTACAAGCAACTCTCTAAATTGTTGTTTTCGTTTTCAGCGCGGTGATGTCGTGCTTGTGTCTGCTTTGTCATACTATTCATGGATTTTGACAAATTATATATCGATACGCGTAAGATCTTAGATGTATTTACTCTTTCTGACTCACACACAGAATCTGGAATATGCAAGATCGCCAGAGAATGTTGATTTTGCGCTAGATAATGCGAGGCAATCCCTAGAAATAGCAGACGAAAACATTAGACAAATGTGGTCGATACTTGTGACTATGGCAATGAATCATGACGAAGCATACGCACAGCGTGTTCCTTTGGTTTATGAGCTGCTTTGTAAGTGGTACGAATTGAAAGCTTCAATAAACAGACATAATTCTGAAACGAATGTGTACTACTCGTTATCACTGTATCATGTAGAGTGCTTGATCTTGAGAGTGACACAGAAATCGCAGAAGAAACGCCTCCTTCTGTTTCTGATTCTGTCATGATTTGCTTAGCGTGGAGTTTTGTGCTTGTGTGTCTTGTTTTGGCAATCTCTTTCTTGTAAACTCTTTGTTCAACAAACATTTCACTTCATCCATCGTTTGCGAAAGTATGCATTTCGTCTCCTCACCAGTTCGGCGAATGCTTTCCGAGGGTCGCTCTCTCCCAAAGTCTCTTGTACTGTGGGCTCAAACACGCGGAAAAAAGGATTGATCAGCTTTTCATCATGCAGACAAGTCGGTGTTCCCGGCTTGTTCTTTGCCTTGAGCAGCGATCGCTTTAACGAGTAGAGCATGTCTCTGATGTTCTTGTTCTTGGGTTCAATTGTCTTCCCGAATTTGAGCATCTGCTCAGCATTCTCATGTCCATGGAAGATGCACGTTTCTTCTGGATAGTTCATCAGCACGTCGTAAATGAGAGAATAGAGACTTTCAATCTGGTCTTCCTGGACATAGCCAACACCTCCCATGTTTATGGAGTCTCCAGAGAAGAGGAACGGATAGCCACTCTCCTCTTTGAACTCATAAATGAGACTGTCTGGAGAGTGAGAAGGTGCAGCTAGCACTTTGAATGAAATGTCATCTAACTCAACGCTGTCTCCATTCTTGAGAATCCTCTCTACTGCTGGATTTGTCTATACTTGAAGTAATGAACAGCTTAGACATCTGGATGACTTCCTCCATAAACTGGTATTGAAGGATGCTTGGAAAGCACTTCTCCCATTCCCATAACATGTTTCCTACAGTTTAATGTCGAAAATATACCTTCTACACATGATGATGTGTTGCTAGCAAGGCTTTCAGCTCATATCCACTTGTTGAGATGGCATCTTCGATATATTTTGGGATAATTGGGTCAATCACAATGCAGTGCTTTGTATCCATCGTTGAGAGAATGTAACCTTCAGCTGAAGTGAAACACTATCAAATACAAAAGTTATCCCGGAGAGATGGAATAGTCAACACATTATACTTTGTTTCCATTTCCGGCACCTTTGCAAAGGTACGAGTCAGTAAACTGCAACGTGATATTCTACGAGATAAAACAGAGAACATCTGTGAAATTATTCTTATAGTTTTGAGAGATTCAATTTTTACTTTTTTCGGGTAGGAAGGAGTCAAGCGATGTAATATGGATTTTTTCAAACTTATGGCTGTAGAATGCTAGAAATTGTACTGAAAGTGTTTCTAGTGTTATCATCTATATGCTCTCATTCGTTGCAGGGAGTTTTTACTATGGTATGAAAAATAAGTGCTAAAATGATGGTTTTAGTTATCAAAGCAGAATAAGGAAAAATATGCATTCTCTGTATTCATGTCATCGCTTTTAACAGAGGTTCGTACTGGTTTTGGATGTCAACGATTAGAGTGGAAAGCTATTAGTATCTTTTATTGCTTTACAGTGGCAGCTTGCGCATGGGAAAGCAATTCGTTATAACTATTCAGTGAGAGAGATCTTCTTATGGATTATCCCTTCTTGTTTGTATGTGATTGCAAACAATTTGTTTTTTGTGGTCATTAGCATATCAGATTCTCCAATTACACAACAAGTATTTGGATCGTTAGAAATTGTAGTTGTGGGATTGGCGAATGTGTTTGTACTGAAGAAACAGTAGTTTTGTTCCTTGTTGCCGACTAGGTTATCTGGTGTTCAATGGGCTGCGTTGCTTCTTCTTACGTCCAGTGTTGCGTCTATCCAAATAGCGAAGTCTGGAACGCAGCAGTTGGTTATTCCTGTATTACCCGCGGTTTTAACGATCTGCTCTTCGAGTTTGGCGGGACTGGCAGGAGTAGTGATAGAGAAGATGATGAAGGGGAAGAAGAGAGTTTCCATCTTTCAGCAGAACATGTGGCTTAACTTGTCTGCGTGAGTGAGGAGATTGAGACATAGTTGGGGAGCAATTCTGAATTTCCTTTGTTTGGTGGTCGAGAATGGCCGCTCTTTCCCGCAGAGAATGTCGCTGACTCATTTTAACGTGTACGCGCTGCTGACGGTGGCCAAGTAGAGCAAGCGATCTCTCATGAGTGTAGTACGATCGTGATGGGACTCGTGACTGTGGGTATATTGAAGGTGTTGTCTTCTGTGGTGAAATCGTTCACTTCCTCAGCGTCGCTGGTCCTCACTTCCATTTTGTCATCAATTTTATTTGACGTGGAGCTCAAATATCCTTTCGAGTGACCAGGAATACTTAACGACACCACTGTATTTTATTTAGCCGTGTTCAACTTGTCGATTGCTGTGTATTTATACAAATCTTTTCCAGTTATTCAGTCTACTAGTTCTGTTCAGTTTACACCTATCAGTGATTTATCGTGAATCACCTTGCAAGGAATGATCCGTAGTGTTACTCCAGATGCAATTGAGATCTCGGACAATGAAGTCGAAATTGTAACGAAAAAGATTTCAAATAAGTAAACCAGTTTGTTCATCAAACACCAAAACCCAAACTGAACAAGCGCAATCATAAAAAGAAATGTTCACCTTGAGAAATATACTCTCGATCGAAAACCAACGACTTTTCACTATTCTCTATAGGTCCATGATCCTACAACTCAAAAAACACAACAAGAAGTACGATCGTATCATTGTAATAATAACAAGCGCGACCAAGAATTGATTCGATGGGAATGTATCCAAACATTTTACTGTCAATACCACCATTGAGCATTTCTGAAGAAACCCAAACAACTGCCTTTTCGGGATTTGATACATCTTGAGCAATTCTCCTCACTCTGCGGACGAGAAGATTGCCTTTATCAAGAGGGTTCTCACAGACAACAAGATCTCCTAAAAATATGGTATGAGGAGAGGGATTAGGAATATTACGCGCGAGGAGCTACATGAGAAAGATATCCAACAAAATACTCGTGTGTCTGCATACCCTCTAAAGATTGAAGGGAAAGCGCGAATGTTGTTTAATTTTACAATAGCAGGACGAATCCACTTCATTTCCAAAAGAATTAACAAAACGAATGGTGTTTTGAAAAACGTAGAAACGTGGAATTACTGCTGGGAATAATTTCGATCTACTGATTGTATCGAACGGAAACCAATGCTCTAACAAACAATTAAATAACTGTTGCTAGGCAATACAACACAAAATTTGCACAAATACCCAGATAATTGGGAGAATTAATGTATGTTTTTTCTCAGATTTCGAATGCTACCACTCTCTCTAGAGATGCGTGGAGTACCACCGTATTGACCTAGCTTCTGACTAGGATGCATAATTTTAAATTGGACCTCAATACTTTCTTCTTCTGGGTAACGTTCTTCTCTAAGATGCATTGGACCTTCAAACTGCATCTAATAATTTAGTTGTAACACTTCTACCGTACATTATAGCAAGCACTCTCATACATACGTTGCTTTAGGACATTCCGATTACTAGGCAATGAAAAATCAGGGACTCCATCTTGCCAATAAAAGTAGCTTGCTAGTTTCCTGACTACAACATCTTCATTACTTGCTTCTATCGAATTACTCGAACTACAGTCAAAGTCGTCAATATCGTTGTAAAACAAGTAAGAACTCATTTCCACAGGTACGATTGTAGTTGGTAAACATAATACTAAGTGTATAAGAAAGCCACGAGAAAAATCTAGAAAATTCTGAAAATACTATTTCCTTCATAGTCTTAATCTCTCTTTTCTCTTCTTAGATATGGGAAATTGATTGACTTTCACAGAAATACTGATAACAGCAAATTAAACTCTGAGAAAGAGAATACGTCTAAATCTCTCCGCCGTAGGAATTCTGGAATTCCCATTCTCAATCTATCTCACAAAAATGCAGGAACAGGTGTATAGTTACGTTCTAAATTGAGTGAATAGATTGCATGCTACTGTGATATCGCTCGAAGTCTTAATGAGCGCTCTGTAGCTTATTCTACTATTCGTGACTCTGTAAGTGATAGAAATCAATCTCATTCAAAGTTTCTACGAGGCGAGTTGTCCATGCTGACTTTTGTGGATATGTGCCCAGAACTGAATTCGGACATTGACTCGATTCGTCGGCAAGCGATCAATCTACTTGGTAAACTGCTATCGGATTCTTTGTTACCATTTGATGATCAAATTGCTTGCGTCTTTTTCGACTTCTTCTACAAACGTCTTGAAGACTCTGTGGTATCTGAAGAGCTACTGAAAGCGATTGTCCTGATTGTGGATCGATATCCTCAAGCAATCACAGTTCTTTTTTTCCATTTTGTTAACCGATAGAATTCAGTACTTCCCTGTATCCAGTTTCTTTCGAAAGACATTAGAGTGAGTACTTTCAAATATTCCTCCAGGAGAATTGCGTATTCTCTTCTGCTCACTCTCCTCTCGTACTCCTGTTTACTGAACCACGACGAAGAAGTTGGAAGTGCAGTGGTGAATGTAACATTACTCTCTCCTTTCTCTCCAGATCGTCGAAAACGAAAAAGATCCCCGTGGTGTTGTGCAGGTCTGCAATCTCATTCACTTTACTCTGACTCACTTTCCCTCCCTTTCCCCAAACACACTGAACGATCTCGAGATGATCGGCATTAGTTACTTTCCTGTCACCTACGTGACTCCTCCTCTCATTTCCGGGAACATTGACATCGTCACATCGGTTCGTTTTCTCATCTCTCCTTATGTGTAGGAAGCTGTGAAGACAGCGGTTATCGAAGCGATCACAGCAACGAGTCAGTGCACTCCTCTTCTTCTCCCCTTCCTCGAAACATCTCTCCGTGATAGTTCGCCTAACAGCAAGGAACAAGCAGCGATGGCGTTGCTTCGTTTGGTGGAGAAACATGGATGGAGCCACAAGATGTGTGAAGGTGCTGTGATGACAAATGAGGAGGAAGAACGCTGGAGTGATCTCATATTAGTAGCTTTTGTTTTCACTTGTTTATTAGAACGAATTCATCGACTCAACGGCAAAATCAAATCAGGAAACCGCTCTTCAGGATGTTATTCGCTTGATCATCGAAGGGAAGGAAAGTACATGGCGAGAACGATGGATTCGTAAGGCTACAGAGTATGTTCAGAGAAATCCTGTAAATTTGGAAATGGAGCATTGGGCATGGATTCTACGATGTGCTGCTCTTGTTGATTCTGCTTTCTTTGATCGATATAGTCTCGACTTGTGGAATTCCATTAATTCAACAGATAATCTAGATGTGCAGTAGAATTGCGAAAATTATATTACTCCACAGGAAAAGTCTTCTTTCTGTTTTGATTCAGCTGCTTTTACCTCATTCTTTGGAAAGAATCAGATCAGTTCCTTTTTTGGATCAAATAGAGCCAATGATTGAGCGAGTCATGCCCCAATTGACAATAGTTTCATTTCGATCTGTCCCAAATGAAGCAATTCCTTTTATTATTGTAAATGAATTATTAGAATGTTATGCATAGGGAGCTATATTAGTGAATGCAGCTCAATTGGTGAGTTTACCAGAACATTTTATTGAGGGCTTTCTCTGTCTTCCACAAGATGCACACTCAGATTGGATTCATGTTGCTGAGATTGCCAAAGATTCAGCTATTTTCGATGCTATTAGTCACTATCTTCTTCATCTCATTCAACAAAAGGAGACCAAGGTCCCTCGGGAAATTTCAGAATTATATCTATCAACACTCATTGAGAGGGGAGTTTCATTGAAAGAGGAAGAAAAGTCACGGGAAGTGAGTGAAGCGTTACTTCGTGAAACAGAACTCCATCCTGAAAAAGTTCCTTTATCATTCATATTTGACTGGATGGAAGGAATTGTATCTCTTCCTGAAGAATTCTATGATCTGTTTTTTGGTATTATGGAAAAAATGGAAGTGGAAAAAAGGAGGGAGTTTATGGATATGGCGTTCCATCATTTCCCTAATGAAATGAACCCTCTTCAACAGTTAATGAAATCAAATCCAACAGAAATTGTATACCAAAGCTTCCGCAATTCCCCTGAATCCCCAGTTCCCTTGTTTTTGGAACGATGTGCACTTCTTCTTTTTCCACAAAAACGAAAAGAATTCATTCAGAGTTTCATTCCGTCCATATTTGATATTCCGTCTGGAGTTGATGAAATAGCGAATTGGTGTCAAATGCATCGTTTTTTCAAGGAAATCGAGCCTCTAGAAAGTATGATGCTGTTTAAAGAGTAGTTTTTCTAAATAATTTTTCCGTAGATTAATGAGATCAAATAAATATCTGTCATCCCAAGAAAAGGAACAAATTATACAGTGGTCGATCTTGTCAATCCCAGTGGAACCTGAGACTTCTGATCATCTTCTTACTTTCTTTGCATCGATTATAACAGACTCTTCTTTGTCAGTGAAACTTCCACCTAGTCATGTGAAGTGTGTCATTAATATTTTGATAGGTAATAAGAATGATACTTGTATGGAACTGGCATTGAAAATCCTGGGATCCTTATCAGACATTACTTTAACCGAATTGAAGCTCCACTGTTTGTTACTGGTAAGAAAGAGATCGATTTATAACTAGGCATTACAACAACACTTTGCTATTAAAACAGCTCTTGAACAACTCGACAATTTCATTCAGAAGAATTCAAAGATTGTCTCGGATCATTTGGAATCTCTTTTAAACTCCCTGTTGTCATTTATCCATGTACCCAGTATTCAGCAGCACGAAACTCCCGTTATACGATTATTAGCATTACGTGTGTTGAAACGAATTGCTGATTTTCCATTGACAACGGTTCTACCCTATGCTGCGAGAGTGGCTCGAGAAGTTGGATGTGAGTTAGATGACTCTCAGCGAGTTATTCGAGAGTATGCTGCACGTGTTAGGAATTTGTGGTTAATGATTCATTGTACTGTTTGTTAACAAGTAATAGAATGAAGCAGCATCTTTTCCACATTAAATATATCTGTAAGATCTTTAATATTATCAGATAACTTCTGATCAGGGGGTTCTTCCATTTTTGTTTCCATTAGTGATTGATCCAACCCTGAGATGCTTTCAGAGACTGATTCTATATGAACTCGCTTTGACCGTGACTTTTTCTTTGACTTGGGATCCAATTCGTCCATTTTCATTTCCTTTTTGGTACGCTTTGGAGCATAAGTGCCGAAGGGTCGTCCAGGTCCTCGTTTTGTTTTCAGTTCCTCTGTGAGCTTTTTTCCCTCTCGTAGATCTTTTGGTGTTGGAAGTAAACGAGAGAGATAGGGAGCATCATAATTGTAATGATGATCAAGACGATTCATATTCCCATTCTCTTTCAATATTGATAGAATGCGAGAGCCATACTGGCTAGATGCTTGTTCTGACTTGTTTACTTTTATATGAGGACATAACACAATTAGGCCCGATTTGCTTCGTTTATTAATTAAGTTCATATTGATGTGCTGCTGGTAGGTTGCCTCCACGAATGATCGACATACTGTATATTGGCGATACATTTTCTCCAAATCGGTTAACTTCTGCTCTTTTCGCGATCTTTCTGAAGATATCATAATCTGAAATACATCTTCCGATTCGTTTGGAGCGATTTCCGGAGTAATCGATCTAATTTGTCCACTGTCTGTACTCTCAGACACTATAACCTTTCCTGATTGAGAAAGCATTGTTAGTTGAAGATAGCTATCCATCAGCAAAGACTCACAAACTCACAGTTTGTCAATCGCTTCATCAATTTCTCTTCCATCTTCTCCACACGAAATCACTTGCATCTGTTTGATACAGGAATATATTGTCTGTAGCAGAGCTTGATTATGTATGAACTACTGATAGTAACATTCATTCTGTTTTTATCATTATTCGAAGGAATTGTGATATTTGATCAACTGAGGGGTTTCGACTAGTTAGTAAAGGCTATTCTCTAAAGAATTGTAGAAATTGTGTGACTGATAGATGATGCATTTAATTCTCATATACAAATCACTGAATGACCTATATATCTCAATAACTCGTTTATTCTGATAAAATGATCGTTCATCTGATTTTCGAATGAAAGAATACTTTATAATATGAGAGAAAGTTCTGATAGCTTACTCTAACTTTTTGGAAACTTGTATAATACAACCTGACTACGATCCAGTGGTACTGATTCTGCAATTTAAACGTTTAAAAGCAAATCAATCCATTCAAAAGAATGTTCCTTCATAAGTTCCATTTATATGTAAAACAGTACCTATATCAGTAGCAGAGTACTGTAATCCACATAAAACTGTTCACAACTCGTGTAGGATCCTAATACATAGTTTCTTTCCTCAATTTGTCAATATTCACAAGTAAATTGAGAAAGAATATAAAATACTTTATCATGTTGGTAAACAAAATTCAAGACAGAAAAAGAAACTAAATGATGATTAGCCTCTGTGAATCTAGATTATGGATTAGAGTATATGGTAGAGTACCTAATTCTGTATCAGCTTTCTTTATGAGTATTCTCATAGATATCGTAAATGAAACTCCCATGAACGCATTTCAAAACGCATTATCGCCCTTATTGAAGTGTTTGGTATGGATATTTCTACTTCTGCTAATAGATTAGAGTAAAAATGAGCAGGTCACCACTTGTCGAGAACCGTGGTAGTGCAGATCCTTACTATGCTATCCGAGAGTAGTTTCTTATTTTATTATATGAGGAATAGTGGAATTGATAGTTCACTGTCAAAGTTGAGCAACAAATTTGAAGCTTGGCGAAGAATAGTGGAAACAGGAGATACTGCTCGTGATGAGAAGTTTTCTTCATTAAACCGAAGTATGCTAGCTGTTTATAGTACTATCTAAGGTTTACCGAAGGACATTGAGAAGTTGACTAAAGATGTTCGAAATGTAGAAAAGACTGTCCTTCTTGTTGAAGAGAACCCTGCTAAATATCCCCACATTGATGCAGTAAGGAGAGTTTAGGAGTGTTCACTGTGCAGAGGGAGTTAAAGTCACGTCGTTCTTTTATCAACAACAGTTTGGCGGTAGGGATGAGAGGTGGTTGTGATCGAAGGAGCTGAAGCGAATGTCTGACTTCATGCGTTCTCCTCGTGTTTTGCAAAAGATCGAAGCTGACCAGCGCAAGGTAGACATTGCTGTGACCACGAAGAGTAGATGTTGGCAGCGCGAAAGGCGACCAGTTCGACAATGAGTGCGCGAGACTACGCCAACAACTCGATGATAAAGAACAACCAGGCGCTGCAGTCTGTAGACGAGGTGGGCAGCGCTGATGCGTAGGAGTACATGAAGAAGCAGGACCAGTCGCTGGAGATCTTGGCAGATGGAGTGGATCGCCTGGACGACATGGCGCGTGGAATCGGCGATGAGATCAAACAGCAGGACTCGTAACTGTGCTTGGGTGGCTCCAGGGTAGACTGCTGGATAATCTCGATACGGATGTGACAGATGCACAGACTCGTTTGGGACAGGCAAGGGAGAAGATGCAGAAGTTGATGAAGACGAATAACAAGTGCGAGTTTTGGACAATCATCATCTTAGCAATTGTGATGGTTATTATGATTTTCTCGTTATTCTGAGGAGTACTATTGTCATTTGCGTTTTATTTTTGTTAACAAAAGTTCTTTATTATGCACAGGAATGCTTTTTTCTTGGTACTAATACTAGTTTCTCTCTGTTCTGCAGCAGTGTTGAGAGAAAAAAACTACGTTATTGACAATTCTGGTAGATGTAGATTGTCCTCCGTCATATAGATGGAAAGAATTGCTTCATCACGGTAATTCTCGATACGAACAGGAAAACCCTACCTATCGAGGAGATTCAGTCGATTAACCCTCATCGCTGTCAGATCAACTATTTCTATGTAATTACTCATGAAATAGATTATAGTGACTCGGTTGTTCAGAATGAGGCAGTTATTCGTTATCCATATATCCTACGGTCAACTTACCAAGATGATGGCTACCTACCCTTCATTTTATCGCTCCTGCGTACTAGCAACTATACTCTCATTATCAAGGACGAGAACTTTGAAGAAAGGTTACCAGATGGTAGTTGGATTGATAATGCAATCGGGCTTTTACCGACTCAGGGTCCGTCTATAGTTGTATCTTGTGCGCCTGAAGGTACAACCCAACTAAGTGTAGCCGAGGGATGCATGCTAATGCGTTCATTAGAGCTTCGTACTATTATTGTGAACACTGAATTCCGTCGTAAGAAGATCGATCCGTTTTACTTCTTTTCGGAGGCATTTAAGTGTAAATTCTCTTCGTTTATCAATTTCTTCCCCTATTACTCCTATAAGCCAAAGCCATCTCATTTAAGGACTCAGTATGCAAGTCTGGATTCTGTGAGATTAAAGGAAGCCTGCGAAGAGACTTTAGGGTTAGAAGACGTTGGTTGCACCAGTAACAGAGGTCGAAAACGTTCCGCAAGTCTTGTTCTCTCGCAGTATAAACGGAAATACTATATGGAGCAACTCGAAGGAATCTTTTCATCAAACATCACAATTGATGAGATTGTCGTGTTTCAAAATGGCATATTTTGTAACTATTATCCTCTCTTCCAACGCTTCCCAAACATTTCGCATATTTGGGCAACCAACTGGAATTCACCATTTTTCTTGCGTCATTTGATTCCTCTGCTTTTCTCTTCTGACTATCATATTGTATTGGATGACGACATTATTCCGTCCAGTCAAACTCTCAAGAAACTTCTCGATATCATCGATAAGTATGATGCTCCTTCTGGTGTTGGATCGCGTATTATCACTAAATCGGAGTACAAGAAAGATAATTATCATATGACTGCTGGTTCGGTATCATCAAGGAATGATGCAGTTCCAGTCGATTTTGTGATCCAGGTCTATGCACGGACCTATTTACAATCTAAGGTGTACTGGAGATATCGTCCTTATACACATCGCAACGGAGATGATATACATGGTTCGATTGCTTGGTTCATGGAATGTGGGCGACGTCCGTATTACATGGAGTTCTATGATAATGAAAGTTTCAAGAATTATGGAAGTGATTCGGTGGCATCCTACATCACGAAAACACATCAGAAGGTTCGACCACAGACATACCGCAGCTGGGTAATGGCTGGGTTCAAAGGAATTATGGATAAAACATTAAGAGATGGATATCCGGAGATGTTACCTGTGTGGGAAAAGAATTATCTCCTACAAAATCATAAGATATGTTAAAGTGTTTATTGCAAATAGGTGTGTGAGTAGATACAGAAATAGAATAAGTGGAGTCATTATTGCATAATGCTTTTTATCTTTGTTTTCATTATGGATCCGTGTTACTGAATTAGAGTGCATAAGCTAGAGCATTTGTTTTTACTAGATCAAGATATTGAGGTTAGTGAATAGAAGGTCATGATACAAACAAAATAAACTATACTATACGATTCTCAGTAAAGCGACTTGCCCGCAGAAAATATGCGATCGTAGGCATTTCGTCGATTCTTCTTCCTTGGCTGCAAGGAGAACAACCAACTCATGCAAAGAGCAAAGAATAAACTTAAGAATACAATCAAAATCAATTCAAAGGGATTTCGTCGAAACTATTACTCAGTCACAACAATTAGACCAACTTCCGGAAAGACTCGAACTGAATTGATTTCTGTCAGCTGCATAGGAATAGCTAAAATACCCTCCAGGTTGACAATTGCAGTATCCACTGTATCCAAGGCTTTTTCAAAATCCCCCATCGAAATAAACAGGGAAATGTCCATCAACTGATGAAGCTCTAATCTCCATCCTATCAATCATTTCTCTAGATATGACTTACGTCTACATAACTCCACGTAAAACCGCGGTAAATATAATGCTGCCAAGTCCATTCCATAATAGTTTGTTGCGACCAAATAGCTATTTAGCTGCTTATTCAACTCATTCATAATCAGGGACAATTGGGAATGCGTCATCACACGTTGAATCAACTCTACAGTTCCACTTAAAATAAAAAGTAACGTCGATGATGATTTGTAAAGAATACTGAATTGCTAAATACACTCATTACGTCATTATTATTGGAAATCCGGAAATCAGGCGAAATTTGATGCTTCATTGGATCATAATGTCTAGAGTGGAGTATTCAATTTATCAAAACAAGTGAAGTGGAAACAAACCAAACACAACTCCCACCAGTTCTTGGACTGTACGACGTCGACTGTCTCCTGGTGAAAACTCCAGTTTCTTGCGGTTGCACTCTATCTGCATCTTTCCCTATTGATCAAGTGTCCATAAAACAGGAACTATTTTCGGTCCTCGGGTTTCTACAGCTACCACTGTTCCATCAAAACTAGCTGCTGATTCCCCATTATCGAGAAGAACCACAGAACGAGATGGAAAACTGATTCTACAGATCACGGTTCAATTCCAGAATTACACAAACACGGGAATTACATTTACAGAGCCAACTGTTTGAGTTTGTGCCTGATTCTGTATTGAAGTAAGCCCCATTTCTTCCCAGATCGCCACTTTATGTCGAGTCAGCAATTCTCTCAATTTCTCGACTTTAACTACAATAAACATATCATCCTGTCTGTGAGTGTGATTCGTTGATCGAAGCTCCATACACTCAGTCAAAATCATAGCGAAATCAGGAGTTTGTGAGATAGGAAAAAAGGTTGTGTTTATGGAAATCCGTTTCTGTGAAGGAGATAACTTCTGAAACCGTTTTTCGATAACTCCCCAGTAGTTTGTGCGATCAGATTCTTGAGCAGCCATAAAGTCATCAAACGTGTTTCCTTTTAACTCAAGAACGATTGTAATGATGTTGATAGCAACCATCCCAAAGTCCCATCTCACCCCTTGAAGTTGAGGTGAGAAGAATACGTTATGATGGATATCTGGTAAGAGGAAGTAAGAGACAGAATCGTGCAAAATCTGGGAAATTTCTGGAAGAAAAGATGGATTCAAAACTCGTTTCTCTCCCATCGAAAGAAGCAACTTTGGATAAGAAACCATTTTGAATCCTTCATTCGGGACAAAACGACCATACTGCGAACTTGTTGCCGACAAGTCAAGAAACATAAATGACATCGAGTTGACTTCGTTGAAAAGAGTAGATGAATAGCAAGTGCTTGAATTTGATGGAGCATAGGTATATCGCTTTCCCGATACCAGCTTTGGGTTCAGCAAATAGACAGTAAAGGACACACTACTGTCATAGAGATCATTAGCAAAGATGGAATTGAATATGGACGACGGAAACACAGTAAACGAGGAATTCGAGTTTGACAGCTCTTTTCTAATGGAAACAAGAGAGAAAAGAGTACGAAATCCGTTTGTTAATGCTTTGATTTATAAGTTCGCTCGAGTGAGTAACACGATAGCTGATACTATCATAAATAGGAAGGGATTGAATCTCATCCCAATTTGCTAGTTTCACCTTTTCTTCTGTTCTACACTGTGAAAAACACTACAGGACAGAGTACCTTCCGTAGAGATCCATATAATCTTGAAGTTGCGTTTCCTGAATGAAAACATTTCCATTTCCATTTCGCTTAAATCCAACCAGTTTGATATCAACAAAGTGATTGATACGAATCGAAGAAAGATTATCCTGAAGTGATTTAATTGAAAAGTCTTCTGTTTCTCCCGATTCTTTTTCAATTGCTGTCCTGTCCAATCCCTAGTCATTATAACAGTCATACGAGCCCCAAACTTTGAGGTTTTCTACTCGGGAGTTGTAGAAGCGTAATTCCGATTCCGTATTAAGTACCGCATTACAATTTATAAAAAACAAACAGCACAGGTAAAAATATAGGCACATAAAACTAAGATGGTAAATACAAATTACTATTGCGACAAGAAGAATAGTATTGACTAACCAACCTTGGGTTCATATCCCCCAGTAAACCAATCAGCGTAGTAAAAGAGCTTCCACTTGTCCCCAGCAGACGATAACCCATTGAACCAATAATGATATCTGTGAAGAGCGAAACCATTCCCTCCGTATCGTTCTTCATTGCTTTAATCCCTGACTTGTACTTCTGAAGTCCAATGTCCGTATGCTGCGATTTTCGGGCCAAAAAGAAAGTGCGATTTTTGAATACTTGCTTCATGCCGTATTTCATTCCTACAAAGTCACTCGTCACGAACACGATTTGGTCTTGCAGTCCATACTCATAGATGCAATCCACGAATTCCTCAATCTTTCCTATCTGTAAAAACTGACGAGAATCACGAAAATCTGCCAAACCAAGTCCAAAACGACCATGCACTGTTACAAGATTCGAGAACTTCCGAAAAGGAGGAGTACGGATCACTGGACGTGTTTCGATGAGAGCGGATTCATAGGGTGCCAATGCACAGTTTACAGAATCAATCACAGACTGCCGAAAATGGAGATTGGCTTCAAACATGCGCTGTACCAAATACATCGCGTAGGACTGTCGTAGAATACCGCACAGTGCATCACTCGGTAAGTAACCCCGCTGCTTCAGCACCTCACAATTGGCTTTGTTCGCAATCCAATAGTAGAAAAAAGGACAGTTGCCGTCGATTAGAATCCACTTCGATTTTGAACTGTAGTATGTGAAATTGCGTTTCTTAATCGATTCAACTAACTGTCGGAACTTGGTTATGTAGCGAATATCGTTGTAAACATCACGCATCCAGCAGCTCTGGACGCTTAGTCTTTTCTTGGGAATCGATCGAAACACTGATTGTCAATGGGTATCAAAGCAAGTACATTTCTCGCCAATAGAATAGACAGGAACGTCATCTCTACGCTGAATCGTAAAAACTGAATCGATCATATAATCAGAATCTACTCATAATCCACAAAACAGAAAAGCACAAATGAACGGGAGTTCCGTCATCTCTGCCAGTAAAAATGCCGACATCACCGAAAACAACTGATTCGCTATACCACCAACTATATGCCGATACACAATTGCTGTAGTAATGTTGCTCAGTACAGTAAAATCCGAGACATTCCGAATATATATAGTACGGTCAATGCTATTCATAGTGTTTCTCCCTTTACACAGCTTCTGATTCACATTTGGCTCCATTGCAAGCTATATTAGAAAAAACTACAATAAGCCTACCAACTCATTCAGAAGGTTCTTGTTATTCACAATTTTACTAACATTTACATACTTATAAGACTTTTCAGTAGTTGTTGATAGAGTCTTCGTAATTGTCTGAAAAGGAACTAGAGTGAATTTAGAATCCAGTAGTTCATTCCTTTGCACAGTATCTGAAACAGCCCAAGTAGTCCAACAAAAGTAATATACTACAACAAATAGTATGATTGGAAGCTGTTTCAGAGAAATTATCATTCAATTGAGAAGGAATGATAAGTTTGTAAAATATAAACACCAAATACCAAAAGTGAGCTCTATTTTGGGTATATGAATGAACATACTGGATTTCAATTGAAAGTTAAAGATTGAGGGATCTTTCTCTTGTAGCATAGAGCGATAAATAAGTAGCGTCTACTTTGAGTGAATCATCATCTTCAAGAATAAAGTATATACGAGTAAATGGAGAACACCAGTATTCTTCTTTAGCCTTCTGCGATTGTAGAATGATTCTGTTTAACAATTATTATCCTAAATCTGGAATTACACTATTTGCCTTTTTGTCTCATTTTTACTTCATTTGTAATTATTATGAGTGAAAAGAAAGAAGTGCATAAAGAGAACGCTCTTTTGCAACGAGGTATCTTCACAACAACCGACTTTGAATCATTTCAGAAGAGTGAGGTAATAGTAGGAGAAGCGGATCATCTGAAGGAACTTAAGCATCTGAAAATATTTATGAAGATATGTGTTGAATCAGTGAAAGGAAAACCCATTTCATCTCAGAAAGAAGTTCCCCCTGTACAAGTAGTATGTCTGTTTTATCGGTAGATAGTTGAGCGTATGCTTGAAGTGATGCAAAAGTTGAACTCCTGGATTGATGAGATTCCTCCTTTAGTGCAGCCTTCTCGTTTCGGAAATAAGGCATTTCGCATATGGTTTGACCGTCTTTGTAATGTACCTCGTTTGGCGATGCTTCTATATAGAACTCTGTTTCACTAGTTCAACATATTGTGGGTGTGGAAAACATGGAGAGTTGCAAGGAGCTGAGTGGCTACTTGGAGGATTCTTTTGGCAATTCTCAACGAGTGGACTATGGAACTGGCCATGAGACCACATTTTTTGTTTTTCTTTGTTGCTTATACGTGGCGCGTGTTTTGAAGAGAGAAGAGCTTTCCGCTACGATTCTTCTCGTATTTCCTGCCTATCTTAAGGTTTGCCGTCACCTTCAGACCATCTACTGGTTGGAACCGGCGGGATCGCATGGCGTGTGGTGTTTAGACGATTATCAGCTCCTTCCGTTTGTTTTTGGTTCTGCTCAATTGATTGGTGGCTCTTTGCAGCTTTCGTCACGCATAGGGAATGAATCTATACCGCCTGCAAGCGTGATTGATAAGGAGACAGTCGATCAGAATTCAAAGGAGTATATGTATCTCGAAGCGATCAAGTTTATCAACATTGTGACTCTGTCTTGCTTCTTTTAGTCATAGACAAAGACAGGTCCTTTTCAGGGTCACAGCCCCATTTTATACCAGATTTCAAAGATGGCGTCCTGGAGTCGTATCAACACCTATCTGCAGCAGTATTGGGCCCGAGAAGTCTTGGGGAAATTCCCTGTAATGCAGCACCTACGTTTTGGCAAGCTATTCCCTATGACCTGGGAACCTTCGATGGATAGGTCTCGACGTCAGCTGGAATATGTAAATGCACCCAAAGCAGACTCGGGAAAAGTTTTACCTGATCATCGCTCGGGAGGTAGATCTCACATGGCCGATGGCTTTCAGGAAGAGTTTACGTCTATTCAGCGAATGTACATTGTTTGCTACAAACACAATACATGTTTATATGCTGTAAATATCTAAGCAGTCTATCCTTGATATATTCTTTTCCATAGGGAGCATACGCGTTGATATCAGGATTAAACCTTCATGTGACAATTAACCAAAAGGACGTACACAAGCATATTGCACTCTTCGAAAGCATCAATTTGAGCGTAGATGTCGTTTATAGTATACGTCAGTTGCTGCTTTTGAGGATTCAAACGAATCAGCTCCTTTTCGAATAGGTCGATCAAGACTATATGGAACAAATAAGAACAACAAGATACACGCCATACACTGGTTAACAGTAGGAAAATCCCAATAGTTTCGGTTAACAAGTCTTCCCCTCTGGATGAGTAAAATCGTGTGTCTGCCGTTCGTAGACTATGTGTAAAACAACATAGACAATAATACCATTTAGAAATAACTTTCAATGATTACTAACAGAATCGCGGGAAACCAGATCAATTTGTGGTTATAAACAAACAGTTCCAAAAAAGGAAAAAAACAGCTAGAAAGGTTAGAGAGTAATCGTTTTGAGATCCATATATGAAAGTTCACGATTTGCCTTTAGTTCAGGAGATTTCCTTCGATTTTGGCCCCGTTTCGAGTTGAGATTATACATCACTGCTCCTACAAGTTAAAGAGAGGAATCGCACAAACCTAAAGAGGCAATCATAATGCCCAGCAAATTTGAAAGAGTAAGCGTTTTTCCAAAGTACGCAACAGAAGCCAAAATGATGGAGACCCGCTTAAACGTGCTGCAGATGGAGTAGGACAGGGACGTGACAAGCGACATGGTCTACATGAGAGGCCGAGCGAAGTCCGACATAGTACGAAGCGATGGAAGACATGTACTGGACGACAGCACTGATGACCAGGTTGGCTACGTTGATGTGCCGATAGGTTCCCATGTTGTACTCGTAAAAGAAGACAATCGGGAGCAACAAGACCCAGCTGACCGTGCCGTTGCACCAATGCAGCTACATTGAAGCGGACGAGAGAGCATACGAAGTTCTTCTCCATGCCCATTCGCATGAGCATTTTTAAATAGACACTCTGCCACACGCCCACGATAGTGGATATCAGGGCACACACGAACCCGACCGTGTTGAACCTGGGTGTTATGGCAACAAAGAAAGCGCACTCCAATTCGTTCACAGAGGCGTACACAACACCAAACACAATAGGAAACAGGGACAGAATCGTTCGCCTGTCGACTCCCTCGCCTGTCCATAAAAACACAATCAATACATTGAAAAAAGGTTGTAAAGCCTTCACTGTATGTGTTAATGACGCTGGGATATATCCGTAACTAAAATATGTAAGAAGTTTGGTAGTTACCATTGCCACAGCTAAAGGTATGATATAACGGGTAATGCTCGCTATATTCATATTCTTAGCATAAAACTGCATCTCTCTTTTATGAAATACGCTCATATTCACAACTATGCAATCATAAACGAGAAACAGACCCACTATCACATAAAGAACTAATAAAAACATGTGCAAATGTCAGTGTTAATGGGAATACGTGGTCATCTCCACTGATCAACGTTTTGTTTATCACAGTCGATAGTATCGATGAAGCGTACCAGAGACCAATTGCAAGACATGTCTATAAACATAAACACAGTCAACATGAAGAAAAACTTTAACAATGTTCAAGTATTGATTTCTTCGCTTATGAGAATCCAACGAGTACTTCATG
This sequence comes from Blastocystis sp. subtype 9, assembly GCA_000963465.1. Classification (NCBI taxonomy): domain Eukaryota; class Bigyra; order Opalinata; family Blastocystidae; genus Blastocystis; species Blastocystis sp. subtype 9. The sequence goes on from JZRO01000335.1 coordinate 56,789, forward strand.
TCCACATCCTCGTCAGCATCAGTCACAACCCCACGTAATCCCTCCTGATCCATGAATAGATAGAGAGAGATTCATACCGTGCAGAAAACCGCGATTGTTGTTTCTACTGTTAAACAAACAGATTATTCCTTTTCCACACTATAAACACGATAGTTGTGATACACTTTGGTCGAAGCCATCTTGATAGAAGCTACTTGCTGAATAATCTACATCGAAACCTAGGAAGAATCAAACCTGTCTACAAAGCGGGCATTTTCTCTTAGAGATCTGTTTATAGAGCACCTTGGCACAGCTGCTGCAATACCCTCCCTAAATGAGCAAATAGACCACAATCAAACATGACCACATGGCAACAGAACAGTATTCTACAATGAAAGAAAACAAAAGCAACACACAGCCAATTGCGACATGCAAATAATACACAACTCCTCCTGCACCTCTTCCTTCTCGGCCTCCTGCACTTCGTCCACAACGCACACCTCAGCAGGCAATGGCGAGAACACCTCCACGGTATTTCGAATCAGGTACTGAGGGAGATCTTGGACCATTTCCTTCCACTGCCGTCCACCTACCTCTCGGTCCTGCATGAAAGAGCAATAACAATCATACGGCAATTTGATGGAGCACATCTTCAGAGGTTGAAGAGCCCATCTCGATTCGGACAATCAGTAGAGCGAACATGACGGCTGCGAGAACAAAGCACGTGATCACAGCCACATAGAGAGCTTCATCTGAACGAGCCTACATCAGAAGAAAAGGAAAATCATACATAGTTTTGAGCATTGATTGCATCCCACCACGCAATCTCAAGGAAAGTAGAAATGATGAGAAAACAACACAGAATGATCCAAATGAACAGACGAGCAAAGATTTCCATCGTTCGAGCTGTTGACGACAGACCTACTTCTCCAAAATGCCTCTTCCAAACACGATTAATCTGAATAATGAAAGACAAAAACGCTTACAGGAGGAACAAATGAAAACAAGATCGGAAAAGAAGCAAGCATCACAACCATGACGATGATAGAGAAAAGGAGAAGTGGGGAAATGACCAAAAGTGATGTCAATGAAGAACAAGCTAGAGTCGATTTCATCATTAACACAAACGAATCGTGAGTCGAAAGGAAAGAACGACAATGGAAATAACGAGAAATGTACACAGTGCGTAACAAACCATCTCTGCAATCACCTGCGCTTTGAACATGGTTGCCTTCCACATGAGGAGACGATTCTGCGTTTCTCCTGGACGATTCTGATGCCAGAGATGCATAAAACGATCCAACTAGTATTTAGAGAAGAGTCAGAGCAGACGCCTCTGATACGCGAAATCATGAGGGGAATCGAGCATAACCATCCGATAATGATGGGACAGAGAGCCAGCGTGTGCTCGATGTGGATGCTGCTTGTGGAGAGGAGAAAGAGCAATAAAAATGATAAGCCTCCACAAACAAAAAAGGATACTCGTCCAAATTGAAGAAGAAGCAAGTGCTTTGGAATTGAATTATATCGAACCAGATTGATGATGCACTTCGTCACCACAATCACGATGGGAATAAGGAGAGTAAAGGCGATGGGTGTATTAATCGTTGCCCAGCTAGAAGCTGAAAAGGAGTGACGAGCCACATATTCTGAAGATAACTCATATCGAACTGTGGACAGAATCACAGCAACTCTACATTAGGCTGAAGACAAAAATCATACAGAACAGGAAATACTACAAATGCGAAATAATGGATAATTGTTTTCATGAAACTGTCGTCAATAGCCAACCAATACGACAAACGTCCTGGCTTCATAAGACTAATATACAGACGCTGCTTCGATGAGAGTTGCGCTCTATTTAAAACAAAAGTAACCGCTTACTCTCTGAATCAGCAGGTATAGTATTCAAAGGAAGAGTAGGATTATCCTCTGTTAAAGGCTCGTTGACACTCATTGTAGGGAAAGAAGACTATGGACAAGGCTACCATACTTGTCAAGAGAACGAAGTTGAGAGAACCTACTAGGACAGGAATCATTCATACTCTAATCCAAATGGAGAGGATCGTAATAGCAATAAAAGTATACTCAAAGTAGAAATAGATCAAGAATCACTTGAAGAGTGACATAGCTGATAAAAATATATAAATACTACATACCCAGTCTATATATAACTTCAATACATGAAATCAACGGAAAGAGTGATCCAGTACTTTTTCAGTAAGGAGTACTACTTTAGTCTATTTAGTTTCTAAATAGTACTGATCTCACGGATAACGCTTCTGGAGTCCTATACTTGTCTTTTGTGGTGTATTGAGGATTAGCGTATAGTCTGGGTGTATGACTCATGTTACTTATATTACACTTAGAGGTATTCAACTTATAAGGAGAACAGATGAATAGTGAGGGGATGAGCTGTGTTTCGTATTGGAGGATTGTATTCAAACGTGTTCCATGTGAGATGATCATATCACATATCTATGGATTGTTTCCTTGGATACTGAGAAGATCCAAGAACTGTATTCGTGAAACTGATAAAGAAATTCGACGAGTAGAGGAGATGTATTTTATGGTTATCGTGGAGTGAATTAAATGCTGTGAAAGCAGCAGTGGAGGCGATCGAATCGATTGTGTCCAAGTATGAGGACTATCAGGAAGAAAAGGTGGAAGTGCCTCCTGAGGAGATTGGTGCATTGCTTGGGAAGAATGGTGAAAATCTGCACAAGCTGGAGGATTCACTGGGTGTTTCGATTCGAGTCGAAGAGAAGGATGTGTGGATTTGGGGAACGAAAGCATCCTTGGAATCAGCGAAACAAGGGATCTTGTCGAATCTGGAGGAACGTGTGTTTGTGAAGTGATCCATTGCACAGTGAAGTGGAGTTTTGCAAGCAGATCCCTTCGAGTGATTCATCGTTTGTAGGATGACTACAATGTGAGCATTTCATTGCCACGGAAACTACCCACAGCAGGCCAGACAGAGATTTCTGTTCGTGGAAATCGTCGTCAGCTCCAGAATGCAATTCCCATGATACGAGAAGCATTGCAAGGATTGATTCGATGGGAGATCTCGATTGGAGAGATGATTCATCCATTGCTGACTGTGGTTCAATTCAGATGCAACGACTACTCTGGAGAGTCATGGAAATGTATGACTATTTGCAGTTGTCCATCTATAGTCAGTTGAGTCATCTGAATAACATGATATGAATTTTATCAACTGCTTCTAATCGATAATACATGATTTGCATTGTCTAGAGGTTCCCATTCATACAACTGATTGAAAAATATGAACAGGACTCAAGTAGTGATACTGTGATTCTAATTGTTTGATAGTGATAGCAACTGAATTGTTCCTATGGACTCATTGTCAGTTTATTCAATGAACTAATGGAACTAAATACAACAATAAATATTCTATAAATATCTGCGTAGTATTTCAGAAAGTGTTACCCACTAACCCCAAGTGAAAGTTGTATTCCTGTTGTGCTGCGTCAGGAGGTAACCTCTCATGCAAAGACTGTACTGTTCATTGCAACTAAGCACTATAATTAAATGACTCTCATTATCTATACAGCAGCAATATCTCTTTTTTACAGTTCCATAGGTTTTTTACCACAAAGGTAGGAAAAGCTGTTTAACCATTTGCTACTTACCTAAATACGAATAGTATTAACATAGAAATGTAAAGTTATCCCATATAGAAAAGAAGTTATTTTCAAGTTTCTTTAAAGGTGTTCCCTGACCTTTTAATTCACCATACTATATCTTTTCATTCTTCTCCCTAAAAGAAATTGTGATAAACAGTTTAAACGCTAATCATGATCTAAAGTATGAATAAGAGTTTACTGATTATTTCATTATTACAAGACGAGTACTATGAATGGTATTAATATGCGTTGTATCCAGCTGTTGCATCTATTATACTCGATGTGTACTTTTTCTGGAATATACTGCTTGGAGACAATTCTACAGACCTTTTCTACTAATAACATTTAAAATGAAGGCTAACAAAAGCAGTAAGTGGACATCTCCTTCAAACTGAGAACTATTGTTATAATAGTAGATCAGTAGTCGAGAGGAAGCTGTCTGCACCTATACTTTAGGCAAATAGCAAAGAGTTGGAAAAATCAATTCTGACACTCCTAACCCTGGCAATGGTAAATTAAATATAATACTTCATTATCTTAGGTTTGATTATAATGAAGAATAAGTAACAATAAAACACAGAGTGTGTAATAAAGGGTAATATACATCTTAGTGTGTTTCATGAAAACACTACAAACTGAGGTGTTTCCATATATTTAAAACTACTTCTTCATGAACTAGCATTTCGGTAAAATTGAAATACGATTGGATAATAAATATAGTGCAGCTTATGAAGGATGTAATACTACAAACTATTGGGCGCACTGTATATTCTGTCCAATCATTTAAAGCACGTTGGAATAGAGCTACAATCGCATTTGTACTTACATAATTTTTATTAGCAATGTCTATGTTAGCAGTATTTGTATTTGCTTTTGCTTTCTGTATGTGCTGAGTACGTTGTATAATAGTTAGCTTTGGTAACGTGTGATTGCCCCGCTGGTCAGGCGAACTTCACACTTATTCGTACTACACAAGGCTTTGCGAGTGATGAAGGAATGAACATCTATTTTGGAACGGACACTTCTGCAACTCCTGTTTATACTGAAGTAGCTGGTAGTCTTAATAGTTATACTACATATACGAACTATGTGTGCTTAAGCTATGGTTCATACACTGTTGTAATGCAAGATACGTTTGGAGATGGATGGGGTTCTTCGCGACTGGATATTACGTTTGCTGGCAGCGTACTTGCTACTGTTAATTGGATTTGTTCTACTTCTTCTACCAAAAGTTGTACCAGCACTTTTACCCTTGTTGAGCCTCCTTCTTGGCAGTACACTTCTGAGCCTCAGACTGGTTCTGATTGGAAAACAGGAAATGTAACTTGGCCTTCATCTGGTTCTGAATTCCCTGCTCCCACCACCACTACTCGCTATTTCCGTTATTCTATCGCATATCAAGACGATCAGATTGGTATTTTGGTGAGTCTTCAGACAGATGCTGGTGCTGTGTTGTATGTGAATGGTCTGGAACTGACTCGCTGGAACATGCCTGAGGGAGAAGTAACTTCTTCAACACAGGCTACGTCTTCTGGGGATGTCGTCACTCACTATTTTAATCAAGTTCTTAACAGCCTTCCTCCTCCTATTAATGGTGAATACATCATTGCTATTGAAGTTCATGCTGCTACTGCGATTCCTTCCACCGAGTCCTTCTATTGTTCTGTTACTTACTTTATTGACGATCTTCGTCTCATTGACTCTGATGGTTCCTATTTCAGTGATCCTGAAGGCGGTAATACAGCAGAATATGGAGATAAACTGTACGATAGTTCTACAAGTACGAAGTGGTGTGCTAGTATTACTGCAAGTGAGTTGCCTGCTATCAACATTTGGACATTTGGTAATGGTGATCGTCGTATCATGAACAAGTATGCTCTTTCCACTGCTAATGATGGTCCTTCTCGAGATTGTGTTGCTTGGACTATTTCTGGTTCAAATGATGGAATTAGCTGGGACACTCTCGATACTCAATCAGGAATCACTTGGTCTGCTCGATATCAGACTCAGTCTTTCGAAATCGATAATGCTGTTGCTTACAACAAGTACAGATGGTCTTGCTCACAGGTCTACAACATCAACTATCCCAATTGGTATGGAAATTCGATCCAAATGTCTGAGTGGAATCTACTGATGACTGGAACTCCTTATGTTGTTCCTGGTATTTCTTATCCTCAGTCTGTTTACACTTGGTCTGTGGGTGTGGATCCAGTGAATATCAGCACTGGAAAGTCTGGTTACACGAACTGGCAGATTGCTGGTGCTGGTGGTGCTAGTCTTCCTGCTGGATTAACTTTCAATACTGCTAATGGTGACATCACTGGATTGCCTACTGAGGCACTGGAAGAGACTGTTTTCACTGTGTCTGCTACCTACTCATTGGATAGTCAGGTGTATACCACTACAATCACTATTACTGTTACTGCTTGTGATCTTCCTTCTTACATTCCTGTGACTGTGGAGAAGGTGAACTATGCCACTACTTCTGAAACCTGGACAATCAAGAATGCAGAGGGAGAGGTTGTTCTCAGCTCTG
>JZRO01000337.1:0-45413 GCA_000963465.1 Blastocystis sp. subtype 9
GGAAAGGGAAGTTCGCAGAGGGGGAAGCGACACTTCGAATGAAGATCGATATGCGAAGTCCGAATCCTTGCATGTGGGATCCTGTGGCCTATCGGATTAAACATATGCCCCATCCTCACGTGGGATCGAAGTGGTGCATCTATCCATCCTACGACTTCCAGCACTGTCTCGTGGACTCCTTGGAGCACATCGACTATTCGCTGTGCACACTGGAGTTCGAAACTCGTCGTCAGTCCTACTACTGGCTGGTCGATCAGCTGAACGTGTGGAGAGCGTACGTGTGGGAGTTCGGACGACTGAACCTGACAAACACGGTGATGTCGAAGCGAAAGCTGAAGCAGTTGGTAAACGATGGGATCGTGCACGGATGGGACGATCCTCGCATGCCCACCATTAAGGGACTGCGTCGTCGTGGATTCACAGCGAATGCGATCAATAACTTCTGTGCCGATATCTCGGTCACACGAGCTACACAGACAACAATCGACTGGAGTCGATTGGAGCATTTTGCACGAATGCACCTTGCTCTTATTGCGCCACGAGCATTTGCGGTGCTCGATCCTGTTCGTTTGGTGCTTCGAAACAAGGCGGAAGACTTCTTCACGGTGTTGAAAGCACCTCTCTTCCCGAAGGATCCGAGCAAAGGGAGTGCGATCTCTTCCCTATCAACGTGTGCTTTATGTTGATCGCGAGGACGTGAGGACAAAAGACGAGCCAAAATTCCTGGGTTTCGCTCCTGGGAAGGTGGTGAGTTTGAAGTATGCTGATGTGGTGCGATGCGACGAGGTGGTGTGCGATGGAGACACCATCACACAGGTCAATTGCAGTGTTCTACCAGAAGCAGACGCGATGAGTGCTATTAGGCAGCTGGATAAGAAGCTGGGAAGCATCCACTGGCTGGCGGGAGATCAGCTGGGAGAAAAGCCGCGTACTGGCGAAGTGAGGCTCTACGATAAACTATTCTTGGCAAAGAATCCGAGTGCAGAGAAGGACTGGGAGAAAAGCATCAATCCTAAGAGCGAAACTATAATCCGCAATGCCATGCTGGAGACTGTCTTGCTTGGGAAACGATGGGAAGATCATGTGCAGTTTGAACGAATTGGATACTTCTCAGTGGACAGAGACTCTACAAAAGATCATATTGTCTGGAACAGGACCTGTGGACTGAAATCATTTTAGTGATTTGTTTGTTAATGACATCCGATTTAGAAGACAATCCGTTAACGGATTACATCCTTTCCTATGGCGGTATCGATATCAATCTGTTCTCAGTTGAAGAGTTGCTTTATTACCTCCTTCTTTACACTGCTATTGCTGTGACCGTCGTTTACACTTTCATGGGAATTTGCTTTTTCCTCCTAAATCGAAATATCCGACTAATCTTCCTTCCTTTTTTGTACGCCTTTTTTGGCGCGTTCACAGGGTTTATCGACGGTTCTATTATGTGTACGTCATCGTGTCCTTATTTAGTATAGCTGCAACACTAGCTGCTGTGTACATTTCTGTTCCTTACTCACTTTCAAAACGGAGAGCCATGTACATGGCAGGGATGCAGGCTCTTTTCATTTGCTATTGCAGACTATCGCGGAATAACCGTGTCAAGCCTTTCCTTGTAGTATAGTTGTGTATTCTATTGAATTTTTTGAAAACATTCTCTAAAATGATCGCTATTACGGTGCTGAAGTCACCACCTGAAGTTCAGTAGAAAGGTCTTCTTTCACCTCAGTTATCGGAGTAACATCAATAGCCTGAGGCTCGGAAGAGTTGATAGACAGTCCAGCCGAGGAATCATTCGGAGGTACAACAGAGTTCACCTCAACAAGATCCTCGTTCTCCTTCTCCGGTTTCTTAGAGTTCGTTTCCTTCAGTTCCTTCATCTCCACCATCGCATTATCTGCCTCGAGCTGAGCCACGATACGAAGCGTCTTGCGCTCAGTGACATTCCGTCTCCACTTCACGAAGTAGTAGACAGGAATGGTCCAGAAGAGCACCGACACCAGCCAGGAGACAAGCAGACACCAGCCAGGATGGAGATGGAGCCAATAGAAGCAGACCCCACAAACGATCGAATACCAGCCAGCACTAATCTTCACTGGGGAACCGAACACCTACGCCATCCCTCCGATCAGCAAAGGACCGAGAGCACCCGTGATCACCTCTGGACCTTGGGCAAGCGACACAGAGACAATGGTCGCACAGAAAATTGCTGGAAAAGTCGCCATGGCTCCTGCAGCCACACCTAGACCAGACTGGCTCATCATCCCACTAAAGAAAATCACGACCCCAGACGACAAGCCACGCAGCAAATGTATGTACCATTCCACATGGTTCTTTCCAGCAGGTGTGGGAGGAAGAGACCAGCACAAGGCAACACCACAGCACAACGTAAACAACATGAGGAGTACACAGAAACCGATCATAGGTAAGCCGAGAGATTCTAACAATCCCTGGAGCAGAGTAACAGCTACAGCACCCACAAACCAAAGTAGCAAAGTAACAATCGTTGCGCCTGTAACTTGCCAACCTTTGCTCCATCTCTTCGGCATTCTTTGAGGCACCCATTTCCATGAAGGAATAAAAATAATATCTGTTGCGAAAACACCATAAACACTACCCAACAAGGACTCAAGTCGCATTTCTTCTGAGAGATCTGTATTCACCATGACCAGATAGGAAGCAGGCAGAATGGTGGAAGGAATTGTACCAATTGCGCTTCCCACAGCACCCCCGAAAGTTTCGATTAAAAGTGCTACAGCGATTGACATAACAAAGGCAATTCCTGCCGAGAGAAACACCCTCCCAAAATCCATCAATTAACGCAAATATAATATGTCCTCCTATCATCATTCCTATTGATGTCACTGTGACAGCATCATAACAACTGATGTTTCTCCTATGATAAGGTGCGTTATTGCTCTGAAAGGGCAGAATCAAATAATATAGGAGGGGGTAAAACGAACCTATAGAATCAATAGGCTTGCAATGGATCAAGGGGGTTCTAGAATGGGTTGCAATTAAGAAATTGCCATTGAACCTGAGAAATGCGTAGGCACACATAGTGTTTTGTCTCTTATCCCATAGCCAGTGTAAAGGCCGTTGAACTTCGTCAAAAGAATCGTGATGAACTGCTGACCGAGATTGAGAATTATAAGAAGGAGCTTGCTACCGTATTTTGTTCTCTGACTCTCTCACGGCCTAGCTTCGTGTCAGTCAAGTGACTGGAGGAGCTCCTACTAAACTTGCTCAGATCAGTGTTGTGCGCAAGAATATTGCTCGTGCCCTTACTGTCTTGAATCAGCAGAAGAGAAGTGCTGTATGGGAGTGTGTTGTGGGATGATCCTTTAGTTGAAGGAGAAGTATGCTAAGGCCCGCTATGTCCCTACTGATCTTCGTGTCAAGAAGACTCGTGCAATGCGCCGTGCTCTGACCAAAGAGCAGGTGGGAGGTGGTGCGTATGTGTAAGACTTAGGCTGCTAAGAAGACTCTCCGCCAGCATAAGAAGGATCTTGCTTTCCCCATGAGAAAGTATGCTTTGAAGGCTTAAGGTGTTATTTATGGGCATGCCTGGAGATATTCCTCTGTCATGGTTTTGCTGTTTGTTCGATCTAACAGTGCATTCAAACATTTTGTCCATTAAAAGATCGACGACTTCGTCCCAGCTTGTACATTGATGAACGCCAGTTAAGTCATGTTCTGGAGTGGGACGGTTCCACCCATAGTTCCCGAAGAGAATGGGGACCTTCACTACATCCTTGCACTACATCACAGGAATATACCGCACCTACCTGGCAAACATAGCCAACATTGTCGTCGATGAAGACATCTGCATGGATCTGCTGCAGCATTTCAGGCTTTGTCCTACTTCTCAGCGAGAGATGTGACCAAAACAAGCGTCTACCATTCCCGCTCCAGAAATTCCCAATGAGAATTCCGTCTATCAAACCAGGAAAGTTTTCGGCAATCCATTTACGTGTTGTCTCTTCGATGTCCTGAAATAAGATACCTCAACTAGACGTACTGCGTGTCTCGAAGTGACAATGTGGATGTCGTACTTTGTCTTTAGTCTTTTCAACGCCTCTTGCGAACCAGGGACTACCGGAATCTATACTTACAGTACTATCATAAACCTACACCATTCAAAAACATAGGGCTGCGGAAAAATTCCATCACAATGCTACTTGTCTGAGAGATAAATCCAGCAAAACACATACTTCTTCAGGAGTACCTCCCCAGACTTCCCAATACTTAAAACTGGTAAAATCTTTCATTGTGAGATGCGTTCCTTTCAAATTATTATAGAACTGAAGGATTGTAGCATTGAATTGCCCCAAACACTACTTTGAAAATACGGATAAGCAATCTACTTCGTCGAGATCTAGACCAATGACAGGCCGTCTCACAGCTCGGCTTACAGACATTAATTTGGAACAAACAAGCAAACATTAACTACTAGAATCAGATTCATCCTCATTCTTAATCACCTCATAAACAACAGACTCCTCTGACTCCTCTGTACTCTGTTCCAGGAATTTGCTCGAATCAACTACAGACTGCGATTTCTTTGAGTTCGAGATAACAGAAGAGGAAACGATGCTACCAGAAGATGACGACACGCGGCGTTCTCTTATATCACTCAAATAGGTTTCTCCGTTCACTAGAGACGCTAACGACTTTCCAACCATCTCAGTTGTGGCCATCAGAATCTGCGTTCCTCCAGAGACGATTCCCTTTACCTTCTTCCTCGTTTCTCCAATCGTTCTCAGCCCATTTTTCGACTCAAAGGTAGTTGGTGAAATTAGGCGACTCTCCTGACGAATGATTGATGCATCCGGATCGGGCTCCGTCGAGAGATGACAGTCATCGAAGCTCAGCAAGATATACTCCATGCTCTTATCAACTGGCTCCGATTGCGACAAAGAGAGGAGAGATCGGGTAGATCCGAGAGACCCATACGTCGGGTTCCGAGTGTTTGATTCGGGTGACAATATGTCCGAGTGAGAAGGAGGATCTGGCTGGTTTTCCAGAATATTGTTCTGTGAAGTGTTTCGTCGACGGAAAAAGAAACTTCGACCACTGTAGTCAATTTCTGGCTCAATAAAAAGCGTGTTTTGACGTGATATGAAATCAGTGTGGAACCAAATGAAAGTGGTTTGATCCGTAATCGCTCCAGTGCATTGAATTGTCAGTTTTATGTCTCCACATAATTCTATAGGAGTGTCAAAATCCAAATATACGATTTGACGCTTCATATCCACATTCATTTCGGTCAGTTTGACTACATCTTCTGTTTCTTCCCTAAATGTTCCGAGGTCAAATCGCTGGATCTCGTTCCCTTTCTGGTAAGGAAACACCTTTCGTTGGATTAGAATCTCAAACTTCACAATGGTTAAATCTCGAGGCGAACAGGCAGCCTATTCATGACGAATAGAACAAGATCAAACCGAATACTCCACTCTGGTTAGATGAATAGGAATACTTGTCGGCATCTGATGTTGCAACACGAAATCGTAATAAAAAACATAGCGAATTTGAGATGGCGCTATGATGAAGTGATTGACATACTCATTACATGACACTCGTTGAATTTTCACAGTTTCTTTCTTAGAGGATTCAGTACTGTTCTCTGATTCTCCAGGACTTGTCCGCATACGAGCAAAAAGTCTCAAGGCCTCTTCAGGCGAATCTGTAAGGCCTTGCTGAAGCAGCAAACAAGAGATAATCATTCCAGTTCGTCCTTTCCCACCTTTGCAATGAATGACAATCACATTCGAAGGATCTCTGGTCAACCATTGATCACTCTGATACATGATGGTCAAGATTTGTTCTCAAATTAAGCAATTCCAGAAATCATACGCAATGAGCAAGGATTGTGATCATCAATCCAATACCGTGTATGACGACCGTCAAATATATCTTCCACTTTCCCTCGATAGCCACTTTCAGAACAGAGATTCAATCTATTGATTCAGCTATACGAGAGTGAAATACACCCAATAATGACCTCGATAATTATTATTCAAATACGCTTCCACATCATCCATATTGTTGCGCCAGACGGACTCCCATAGCGTTCCTGGCCATGACATGGCAAAAATGCGTTCTAAAATAAACTCCAAAATGATAGCTCACTTGTAATATTACTCATATCGAGATTCTCTTCCTTCTTTTGATTTCTATTTCGATTAAACCACTTTCGAACAGTATTCGACACTTCGTTTTTGGCATTCGTAAAGATCTACATGTCACCAGTCGTGCTTCACAACAGCATAGCCATAAACCATTCGCAACATGATCAGTGTCTTCATGATTGCCCGACCCAACTGAGGAAGATCGTTGCGAGACAGCATGTAGAAATAGCTGATCACAGAAAGGACGAGAACGAGACACTCGAATATCTAAAAATCAGAAATCTCTCTCCCGATACGTTCACAAATAAAGGAGGCCGTAGGGGTAATAACATACGCACAAAAAAATTCCACAATAGGACACAACCAGCGATAAGAAAAGCAACACTATAACAATATTCTCTGTTATATCATACCTTTTAATGTAAGTGAAATAATCGATAATGTAGAGGAGACAACATATCAAATCCACCCCAGCAACAATCGCGACGATGCAATGCAGCACTACAGTCAACCCGATCCAATTCAGCTACCGATCCAATGACTCAGCTTTATGATCCACTTCGTCAGCCACTTCTGAATAATTCTCAAATAGCGGCAGAACCGACTCCAGCGAGCTCGTCTCAGATTCTCTACGGGCTGCTGAGGTTGAACGACATTATCCGCGGGAGATGATTCCTCCTCCACACTGCGATGTTGAAAACGAAGAGGCACAGACTTGTCGTCACTATCGGAATCCGATTCCTCACACTCTGTAACTGCTGGAAGGAGTTTGTCCTATTTGAAAACATACAATTATGACAACATCGATCAGACGCTGACTCATCATAGAGCAGATTTGAAAGAAGGTAACCACATTGGGGTAGACAGGCTTGACAATGCGCGAATACTTTATTCTTTCCTCGGCTGTCCATTCAATCAAGATTAGCGGAATGTTCTGTATTCGATTCAGAAATGAAGATATACGTGGTTCATCATTAAATTAAATGCATTTCGAATCGAGGTTGAGCGAGGTACCATTGGAATTCGAACACGGCGAAGATCGTCCATTACAGTATCTTCCGTATCGTATCCATTCACGATATACTCAAAGACAGCTTGAGAGGTAATGAGTTCGACATACTTGCGTTTTCGTATTAAGAAAAACTGCACACTATGGAATAACAAAATACACCAACGGCAACTGATTCTCTTTTATTTCTAATAGGAGAGTACGAAGATCAGTGTTTGCAGGAACAAGAGGGATATTAAACGTAATTACCCTAGATATCGAAGAGTCTAAACTACAATTTATAGCTCAAACCGGTGCATACAACTGCTGGGTATTCCTAGTTTCGTCTTTAAAGAGCTATTTGTTACAGGAATGGAATAGTCAGTACGAGCTCCTCACCGTTTATGTCATCTTTCATCTTCTTGAGGAATCGACGAATACTCATGTTGCTCTCTTCCAGCAAACTTTGGTACTTCTCCTCCTCGTCTGAATCGGAGTAGAAGTCCTCTAGCATGGATTGCGATAAAAGAATAAAAAATAGGTACCAATTTGGGAATAACGATTTAAACAAACAAATCCATGGTACAAACTTAAGCAATTTCAAAAATACGCATGGCGTAATAGTGTACAGTTGTAAACACACAGCTCATCGTTTCATCTTCTGGACACAAACGAATTTGCACATTTGTCGACTCGTTTTCAAACTGGGATGACCACGACGAGCTCTCCGATGAGAACCTCGGAATGAGAGTGTTAACCAAGAATTCTGGTAGCGGAATTGCCTCACTACTCCTCACTCCACTGTCCCTCGCCTACTCTTCTACACTTACGGTCGATAAGTTGACGATCGCAAACAGCACGCTGTGACCCCGCTCGACAGAAAAAGTAAGCAAGCCTCTTTCCACGTCCACCCAGTGGACAACGAACTGCATCTGGTGCAGCGGAAACTCGTCTCGCAGCTCCATCAACGCGCATGTCAGCAGATAGAACCCGTGGTGGTCACTACAGCTCACTCGCTCCATCCATCCCCACTCTCTCTCATCCAAGAAGCCCCAATCCAGACCTTCCGGGTTGTCGGTAAAGTTCTGCTCTGTGAAGAACTCTGTGCCCATAAAAACACAGGGGATCGTTGGCGCCATCGCCATGATTCCCAGACCGACAGCCTGCAGTCGAAGACGATCTGCAGAACGCTCTGCTCCCACAAACCGCTGACTACTCGTATAGCGATCTTCGAAGCAGAATATGTTGTTCTGCGCTTCGTTTAACTCCAGGAGGAAGGCAGCAACAGCATCGACCTGCAGTGCACCAGGGGATAGCAGACGCTGTGCTGTCAATGTACTACATGGGAAGAGAAGAGAAACGGTACAGCGAGCGGTTGTACACAGTGGAGAAGAGAGAAGAGGTCACAGAATTGGCAACGTCTCCAATCTATTTGTCACTCTGCCAGACCTAACCGACATGGAGGTAGTCACTCGACTCTATAAGAGACTGGAAGAGCGAATACGCATCACTATCAAAAGAGCCGTAGCCATCATGACAAGACTGGCCTACATAGAAAAGACAACTCGACTCCAGCCACACAATCCCATCGATGCCAGCCTCATCTCGCCACTGACGGATGATTTTCTTCAGGTAATTGCCGGACTGCTTCAGCGTGTCAAAGTCAAGCTGCCGACGTATTCCAATTTGTGCAGAGCCCTCTAAGTGGAAAAAACTGCCCCACGAATCGTTGCAATCCACATCATAGAGTAATGACGAGGAATCGAAAAAGGACCAATTGACATCGAGCAGCACACGGAGTCCACTGCTATGCGCGGCCACCACGAACTCGCGGAGCTGCGAAATGGTGCCAAAATGCTGGTGGACCACTCCAGGGATCTGGGTGCACACATCGTGCCAACAGTTCGACGTGCCGTCGATCCCGCAGTTGTACTGTTCGATCGGAAACAGCTCGATCGTGTTCACACCCAGACTCGCGATGTACCTGATCTTGTCAGTCATTTGGCGGAGGAAGTACTCCGTCTCCTCTCCGTCCAGAAAGGAGGGAACGAACACCTGGTAGATAATGCCTTCTCTGATATTGAAGAGAGAAAGCTTCTCCGCTAGAACGGTGGAAGTGATGCGGTTTGTCTGGTCCACCTGGCCGTAGAACAGTCTTTGAATAAGTCAAAAGAGGTACCGCTACACTTCCTTCGCTCCCAAGGAAAGACGAGAACAACTCCTGTGACTCGAGTTGGAGATGTACCGAAAATAGTAGTTGTCATCCACGTTTATGTTGCAAACATTTACAAACCAACAACCATCGTACTGTCTCCTACGCATTAAACGAGCCAGAGAGTCAAACGTCATTTCATAATCACGAATACTCGTTCCATTCGATATGACTACGATAGCAGAACTCGCTGTTGGTGCCCATGTCCGGAACGCAACTCCGTAATGGCACTCTTCTTGCCCAATCGTGTATATCTTATTGTCTTGCCAAAGATAAGTATCAAGAAAGTCCATTCGCTCACAGTTCGCTAGATCGAATCCCTCAGGACACAGAACAGGATAGCCCCATTCCAGAACTTCAAGATACAAAAGTATCACAATTACAATAAGTGCCACAGCAATAGTACTAGAAGCAACCAGAAAGAACAGATTTTGCAGTGATATATTGCGCTTCACCTTCTTTTTACGGATCGGCCTACCATACCGATCTACTACATATCCTTTTTGTCGGAGCTGACGATCTTTGCTTTTGAAGTATCCCTTTGTATCGAAATACTCACTAGAGATACTGCCTAGATCCATAAAGTATGTATGGTTTTACACAAACAGAGAATAAAGCAAAGGACACGATCCACAGCACCACTGTAAATAAAAACAGAGGCGCAAAATCAGACCAGACAACAGGGGAGGTCGTATTAATCAACAGGGAGATTGCACTTGACAAAACGATAAGCTTGATTCCCTCTTTGATTCCTTCCTTATGGCGAGTGCGACACGATATGATGAAAGGATGGAAAGTCAAAGATGCTACAGAAACCGCCTGAACGACAACATTCGTCTTGTGAGTGAAAACGAACGCAGAGGACCATCGGATCGAGGAAAAGGAAAAGACAGGAGTGACAAGATACGTGAAATGGAGGGAAATCAGAACCGACAAATAGGAGTTAACGATTGAAGAAGGGAGAGAATCCAGCACATAATACACGCACAACAGACACAAGAGAGCAGAGGCATATCTTGTGCCAGTGAGTAGTAGGAACAAGGCGACTAGACTATCGGCAGACCCACGTTGAGCGACCGCAAAGAGGAGTGCGAGAAGGGCGGGAATGGAGGAAGGCGGGGATGGTTGGAGCAGATACCAGGATTCCACAGCAACCTGAAGGATCATCAGTGTTGCAGAAGTCCTCTTCTGTCTCGTTAGTATAACCACGCCGAACAGAACGATGACGAACAGCGGAGAAGAAGTCGGGGAGCAAGAAGCCAGCAAAGGGATCAGCAGGAGTACAAAAGAGAGACAGTGCTGCTTGACGGCTTGATAGACAGCAAAGACAACAGAAAGAAAGAGAGGGTGGAGAGCAGGATGCGTGATGAGAGTATAACTGGTGAAACAGTTCACCGTCAAGACGACGCAGGTCACAGCAGTGAGAAAGGATGGAAAACGACGAGGAGAGTGAATTGCATCCAACACCGTCTGAGCCAGCTGTCCAAAAAAGAAAGGAATCGCCATCAAAGCTACCCCCAGATAACAAAGAGGATACCTGATATGACGATTATCCACAGTATGCAAGATCTGATGAGCAAACTGCTGAACGTCCTCTTCGGAAATGCTAGAAAGGGACAGTGGAGGGGGGCGATTATTCTTCATTGCACGATACTTTTCATAATAACGACTGAGCTGAGCTGCGATATCCTTCAAGATCTCAGTTCTATTCTCGGCAGGAAGTAAGTTGAGGAGTGGAGTTCCGATGTTCGAGAAAGGCACAGGCACCTGCAGCAGATAACTCAGCGTTGATGTCAGATCGCGGATGTGTGGCTCTCGCTACCATGAACGAACAAAAAGGCGAATACGGTAAAAGGGGAGAGTGGAACAGAGTGGGAATGCACGCAAAGTCCCGTAGTCACCTCGTCGATTGTGGCACCTCCATGATTTCCCTTGCGACTCAGCCCATGATCACCAAAAACGATGAGTAATGTGTTATCTGGCAAGTGTGAGACCGCATACTGCATGTGCTGGTTGAACTGGCGAAGCGCAGCATTGATCGCAGGGTGAGAGGGCGAGGACGTGTCCGTTTTATGAGCATTATGATCGACGAGAAGGGAGTGAACCACAAGGACATCAGCAGTAGCGTTGTCTGCGAGAAACGACTCCAGCATGGTTTGGATCGTTTGAGAGTCATCATGATATACATTAAACGAGTCTTCGACGCTATGAGTTGTTTCAAATACATTGCCAGCGAGTTCTCTCCACACAGGATCACCTGTGTGAATGATTCTACTATTCACAGGGAGAGAGAAATAGACTTTTTCCCCTTTTGATATAGATGATCGAGCAAATGATCGGAGCGCAGTGTAGAAGCATAGAAAGTTTGCCCTAGCTCAATAAAACCAGGCATTCCTCCGGTGAGGAAGGTTTTCACACCTTGCGTTGTTGATGTGGGAGCGTCTACCTTCATCGTAGTACAAATCGTGTGATTCGGGTCAACCAAGAGTAGATCCGTAAAGAAGGGTTTCCACCCACGATAGACCTTACTACCGAAGAGAAAATCGGGTCTAGCTCCATCTTCAAGGAAAATAATAACACGTTCAAAGGGAATGTCGAGTTCGGTAGTATTTCCATCAAAGAGAGTGTTGTTCTTGTCTAGCAGTACTTTGCTAGATCAGATCAACCAAGAAAGGACATACTCTATTGATAAGTAGCCAATTAGGAAGGAGGTGATCCCAGCAATGAAAATGACTTGGAATAAGCAAGATGCCATAAAGATAGAATGACATCATTGACGAAGAAATGATTGACAAACAAACAAACAAATCAACTAAAGCATTCACGAATCTTCATAATGAGCGCGTATAACATATTCAAATCCGTTAAAATAGTTGTATGAGCCGTATGCCCAGAAATCGTTTCCATTAGAGAGGATTGCTAAATGTAATTCATCAATCAAACCAAAACATCCGTGCAGATGTCGAACTTCTTAATCACAGTCTTACAATCCGCTTTCTTCAAATCGCTCCAGAAGTTGGAGACCATTTCGGACACAATGACAGATTCTTCCCGAGTCGACTGCTCTATCTGAGGGTTCACCTCTGCGCGTTCTGAATAAAAAGGAATAAACGTGTCTTGATACGACGACAGTATGTAGAAAAACTTAAACTTATCAAAGCCTATGATCTCAGTTCCTACAACCAACTCTACCCGGATGCTTCGACATCTGATACAGAGTCGTCTGGCGGAAGTCCTTATTGTCCTGCAAGCATACTTCATCGAGCTGATTTGACTTCGTCAGCATGAGGAAGAGCTTTCCTCCCAGCTCAGAGCGATAGTAGGACAGAGGAACACCAACGTGAGGCACATTCAAGGACAGAAAGAGATGGTACAAGGGCTGGTATTCCTGCATCCGAGGGTCGTTCATCGCAATCCGGAAAACGAGGCCGCCAAGTGAATGAGCGACAAAGGAGATACGATTGATATTGTACTGAGTCTGCTCCTTGATGAACTTCATCTTCGCCAGCATCTCGTTTACAACCGTGTCTGCAAGGTAGTGGAGACTCTGCGAAGAGTTGGTGTAGCATGCTTGAATCAGCTTGCATCTTACATGCGGATAGGTGAGTGAGATCAAATCCTTGACTTTCTTCATATCGAAGGGATTTGCCTTGAATCCATGCAATATGAACACGAGGTGGAGGGACTGGTTGGCTTTCGCGTCCCACAGACAATACTGACATCTGGTCAGCAGAGGATGATTCTGCTTCATGCAGGCAGGATTTATGCATGTCCAAGGGTTTGTTTCAGAAGCCAAGGAGGAATTCGGCTCATCTCGAAACACTTCGCATAGAAAAGAGAGAAATGAAGCTTCATTGGCAAGGTCCTTAGGGTGCTCTGTGCTGTGATCAATGAAGCGAGATGCTAGTATTGACAGCAAACGACGACGTGACGCTCTACAGATTGAACAAAATAAACACTCCTACGCGTACTCAGAATCATTTCGGATTGTCTCAAAGTACTGGCGGTGAATATTCTCCACGTCCATTCCCTACAGTTCGTGAATGCAAACAACTACTACTCGACCCTCAATTTCTTGAAGGGACTTTGTCACCACACTGTTCACAGTTTTAACTTGCTCGCGCAGCTTCTCAATTGCTTTCAGATTCAGAACACGGGTGATCACAGCAATATTCTGAGAGATTAGAGATGTAAATGTGGTGTGGATCACCCAGATCTGGCACGAGCAAGCAGTGATGTTAAAGCATAGACGAGTAGCCAAATTCTTCTTCAGTTGCGCGATATCCGAGCACTTAACTTCCTCCTGCTGAGGGGGGACCAATCCATCGCATTCGGATGATGTGTGCAAGGATACACCGCCCAATAAAGACTGTAGCTTGGTACTAGAACTAGCACGCAGAGGTGCTTCATCAGAACATTCGCTTTCGTCGTCATCGTCCTCGAAGTCATTGTAATCAGGATAGCATTCACACTCTTCCAAGGGAGAATATCCAAATCTCTCTGGTTCTGGATGCGATTTCTTTTGACTGTTCTCCGTGAGAATATCTGGGTAAGGAACCACAGAAACACTTGAAGACGTGTAGGGATTGATGTCTGAGGACTCTGCATGAAGCAACGGAACGTTTTCGCTCGCATGGTACTTATCAGCCTCAGCTAACGTAAGAGTCTGAGTCTTTGCGAAAGCAATGGTACTTGAAGAAACATGAGACGTAGTGCAAGAGTCACATGGACAGAGGGACTGGTCATTAAATGGCTGAAAAGTAGTTGTCGCCAGAGGCGCAAGAGTCGAGCAGTCATCTGCATCGTCAGAGAGATGTCGCTGATATGTTGTCGAGCCCAGTCGCTGTGACTTAGGTCTGGAGTCCTTCAGGACGCTCTGATAGTGAGCTGTAGGCGAAACAGTACAGTCAAGGAAGAAAAGACTCAGCTTAAAGGATATAATTCGAGTAAGTCATCCTTCAGTTCGCAATCCTCATCAAAGTGATATTTGGAATTGAACTCGGAAATAAGACGAGCTATGCTATTGAAAGACAGCTCCATGCACTTAACCACCAGCGAGTAAAACTCTAAATACACGCGACGCACGTCATCTGTAGTCTACATAAGAGCCAGTCGACATCGCTACATTCAGATTGTCAAAGAGGAAGGACTCGAAACTCTCAGGAATCCTCTTCGATTTCAAAGCATGGTCGTATCGGATATCCACTAACGAACAGGAGGAAACGCCTCGGATCTCACAGACTCCAGGTTCAAGGAACAGCAAGTCATTATTTTGAAAAACTGTTTCAGCGCCAACATTGCAAAACGCAATACGTTGCACTCCTATAACAGTACCGTCCTCTGAAGAGGTAGACGACTCCTTTTTATAGAGAGCTCCCGAGAATGCAAGCAGCTCCACCTTAAACTCGAACTTCACTGACCCCAGAGACGTCTCGAAGTTCTCCACTTTCCAGCACACACTATCACGCAGAGAGACGAGCTCAAACTCTTGTGAAAGAGAAAATTGTCTTGACATGAATACTCCCGTATCGAAATCAATAAAGCAAGGCTCATAGGAATACTCTGAGTCTCTAATCTACAAGTCATCCTCAACGACGAAGTCTAACATCGCGATGTTCACCAACATTATGCTTGACTGCAGGTGAAGAATCACAGTTCAAAACTTTGCAAGGTGCGTCCGATGACAGACTAACTCGGAATCTGTAGGTGCTAAATTTCATGCCAACTACGATCTCCCACCCTCTTTCGATTATTCCAATATTTTGGAAAGTATCGAAACTCATGTACACCAGAAAAACAGTTTTCAATGACATCCCTTCTTTATAACATACAGCCTGTGTAAAAAAAGGAGATGCTGCTGTTAAGCGATTTAGCGACTAAGAAAAAAGTATGGTTCAAGTTTCGGGTTTCCAGAAATAGTCTGCATTCCTAAAACATGGTTTCTATCGTTCATTACGCACTTTCTCCTGCTAATCCGCTCAGGCTGAATCCATCAATGATTCCGATTCGCCAAATCAGGTTTGTTGTAAATGTTTCTTATTAGGTCAATTCTTGAGAGATGTGCTCTAAATTATACTATTATTACTTCTACATTCGCTGATGTTGGTGCAACGAAGAGCGGCACCATTGGACTACAATGGGAAGAGATTGGTGGTATTGGACAACATGTTAGCAAAGGCTGATTATGAGAAGTGTTGCGCGTTGCAAATAATAATACCTATGACGACAAAACGTGAGGGGAAAATGGCAGTTTGTTTGTAAGTCTTTCAGGTTATTGTGGACTCTAGTTATTGTGGAAAGGTGTTTCGTGGTGACATGAACTCCCTCGGAAGTCATGTTTATGAATGCAAAGGTGAAGTAAGAGTGGCATTTTAGAATTACGGGTAGGCCAGTCCATTTCGTCCTTTACAGTCCTGGATACACCGGGGGACAGATGTAGATTCGATAGAGCGTATCTGATGTCTAGTGCGAGGAAAACCGCGTTGTTGTTGAAGCACTGCAGAAGTCACTCACCCTTCAGGCGTTTGTAGAGTACAATTGCTCTCATCGCTTCATGGGTGTGGCCTCAAGTGATCACATCAACATGATCTCGCAGGTGGCGCGTGTAATCGGAAGCAGCTGCGATGTTGACAATCCGGAGTTGTTTGACCGTGCAGAAGAGGTGGTAGATCAGAAGATTCTGCAGCGGCTGAAGCAAGTGGATGGCTGCTTCCTGTCCTGTCTCTGTATCCACAACATCTCGAAAATACCGATCGGCATGCTGATTCTCGCTCTGGACACAGACGGAGTGACGTCCATTGTGGCAAGTGGGGAGTACACGAGCAGGAAGTCGATGGACGCAGATCAGGAAGCCATGTTCCTAAATACTCTTGCGAGGCTCACTTCGAATGGAGTTCATGTGGTGGGCTTTATCCAGTTCGGCGATCAACACTGCGGCCGTCTTGTGGAAACGATGTACGAGAAACACCGAAAGTTGCTGGATGGAATGATATGGTTGCAGGCGTCAGAGCAGCATGCTGTATGGACTCGCGAACTGCAGAAGGCCCCTTCTCTTCTCAAGATAGCAATGCCCGTGAATCGTATCGTCAACGTGGTGAAGAGTAATCCTATGTTCAAGGAGTTGCTGGACAAGTGCTTGGAGGTGAACAAGATCGAGTGGGAACTGTGAAGAGGTGTGACAGGTAGAGATTTCTCGATATGGGACGAGAAGGAGCTGAACTCCGCAGTGAATTTCTATGAGTTGTGGTACCAGAACGGCTGCAGCTTCTTTACCCACTTGGAGGTGTTCAAAGTTATTCAGGGCGTTATAAAGAAAAACAAGGAGTATCGCAAGGGGAATCCTCAAGACTATGACTTCTTCACGTCCGTGGAACTCCGTTCAGACACAACCGCCTTTAAGGCAGCGTATCAAACATTGCTGCTGTTGGAGGTGTACCGAAGCATTATTTCAAAGTGGAAGACTTATCAGAAGGGGTGTACTCCGGCTGCTGCAAAGGCGTTGATATGTCGAGAATTAAAGAGAGTGCAGATTCCGGAAGATCTCCAGAACGTGTTCATTGACACCGTCAGTCAAGATTTGTTTAACGCCTACAGTCGTATTGTTCCCATAAACGATGACTGGGAATCGTTTGAGATATACCTAACCTACTCCGCCACAAGTGAGGATCAGGTACTTCCTCCTCTACTGTCCCAGACAAGTGCAGAAGCATTCTTGCAGTCGCTGTTTTGTAAAAAGGATGATCAGAAAAAGGTTACAGATGAGTTTGGCCAATTTTTGAAGGACTGTCCAATGCTGAAAGTGAACCGATTTGGGGAGCAGACGCCCTACCAATTCTGGAAGGAGAATCAGGGAAAATACCCGTTACTCGCTCCGATCGCCATAACCGTACTGTCACTTCCAGAGAGTAATGATAGTACTATAAATCTGAACATGCTGGATAACGTTCTCTCCAACATGTTCTTGCATCTGTCGGAGAAGCAAATCGAACCGTTGCGACGACTCCATTTCTGGTTTAATCAATTCCGAGTTCCTTATCTCAGTGAGGTAGAAGATCTTTTGCCTTCGTTTGTTTGTTGGAAACTGATAGAATAATTCGAGTGGATTATTAGATTTCGAAACCTTCGATGGGATTAATTGTCCGAAATTAATTATTGTGAAGAATATTCCGATAGATCTTTATAATTTGATTATTTGGTACTAGTCTCACAGAAAGCAGCAGAACTATGTGATTCTCCAATAGTAGTGAATTATAGAATATTCCCATAATCCGCAAATTATTGACAGAATCACTGAAAGAATAGAATTATTCGTTGACATTAAAAAGTAACTCATCACAAAAACCAAATAATGTCACCGAATTAATGATTTCAACAAACATGCTTCCATCTACGATACTTCTTCCTTTTGAAACATGGCCTCTAGCCTCTCTCTCTCATCAATGACGTCGTCCAACTAACTCGCAGTCACCCGTAAAACCTACACGATCTGCCATCTTTCGACACCGCACTTTTGCATCCACAACATCTGCTCCAGACCCGATGATAGCAGCAGCGTAGAGCGGCGTATATCGCTTTGTGTAGATGCTCACAGGAATGGAGAGCAAAGTAAGTCCAGTAAAGTACTAAAAGTAACCCAGGTTGCTGCATTTCCACTTTTATTCTCCAAGTAATGCATTTTTCGTAATCATTACGCAGATCCCGCTCCTGCTCCTTTAAGGAACGTATGCGGTCTTCTAACTCCGTGTTACACGGTTTAACATCATTTGCATCTACTTCTAGAGACATGATGTTGTTGGTAAAAGACTTTTTGAAACAAACACGTTTCCTCACTTTTGGAAGCTGTAAATAAATGGCTGGAGCATGTCGTCGTTTGAGTAGCACTCCTTCATCAAACGAAAAATGTAGGAAGGTGCGTAACCTCCCTTTGTCGTAAGAATGAGTGAGATGTACTCGGGAGGGATATAATCGTACACCGGATTGATCACGTCGACGTTCTTTAGGTCTTTATCGCACAAACTGTACGGCATAACACGGTTCGGCGAGTCCATGTCATTGATTGTGGACTGGTCCGAGCAGAACTGTGGGTAGAGCTATCGTTAACCCAGTCGAACACCCCTACTTTGTACATCCCTGTCACCACAATCACCGGTACTTTAAACTGAGAAGCAGCCATCACCAAGTTCGATCCACCTGACGGTACCAGCACGCCTCCATTCGCCAGAACGGCATGGCAGCCGATGACGACCTTGTTGCACCGAGGCATCACGGTGAACGCGGCAGCGTCGTGGATGAGTGTGGTCTTGATGTTCTGCTGAGCCAGCTCCAAAGCAAACTGTTGACCCAGGAGAGATGGGAATGTTTCGCAGACAATCACACTGATGTTGCGAGTGTGGGAGTTGTCTCGGTTGGCATTCTGGAGAAAAGCAGAAACTGCATGGGACTGGGAATAGGTGAGCACCACCTCTCTAGAGAGAAGGAGGAGAGGAGAACTACCCGTAGTTGATGTACTTCTTTCCATAGCCCCTGAGGCTTTCACTGCCATCGGTAATATCGAGACCGATTTCCTCCTGCGCTGACTCCTTTATGGCCTGTATATCAGTCCCAGACAATTCCACACATCTTTGAGGTATCCTTTGTCGCTAATGGCATCACACATATCGTTCTGTGAGATGGGCTTCGAGATGATCGACGACAGCGAGAGATCACGCATGTTGCTGTGGATCGAAGAAGACTTCTTTGTCTCGTCGGTGTATAACTCCACCAGCAATTGTTCAACTATGTGAATGTAACGAAGCACAACTGAGCCGATTGACAACGCCATCGGTTGCTTCTTGAGGAGGTGATAGCCAAGAAGCCGCATATTACTAATAAAATCAGAGAAGTTGGAGAGATTCTCCTGGTTTAACTACCCTTTATACTTCATTCATTATATAATACAATTTCCAGCAATAGCTGCATTGTATTGGAAGCGGCTTCGTAAGCCGATTTGATCTCACTAATTGTCAAGTTTCTTAGTTAACCCAAACCGGCGCTGAAGCTTAAATGAAAAGTCATCATATCGTGAGAGTATTTGGGGCCATTTCGATAGCCAGGAGCGAAGAACACTCTCACCTGGTATATTATCTATAACAATCATTTTTCGGAACAATTATCATACTGCTATCCATTTTGCAGTCACTAGACATGATTGTAAACGATATAGTACAATCACAAAAGTCTTTAGAAATGGATAAAGTCCTAGGAAAATTTGTCTGGAGCCAAGAAAACTCAGAGTTCAAGGAGGTAGTGAGTCTAGGATGCTCTTTGAGAGATCTAGATAACGGGGTGTTTTCAGGACGAACCTGATCTAGCAAAGTTCAAAGATGTTTGTTGTGATTGTATTCTCGTAGCTGTATACTCTCTGCGCTTAGTGAGTAGGATGCGGGTATGATAACAAACTCTGACATTTCTGGGGACACAAAGCTTCGGAGAATTATATGTATGTGTGAATTACCTCGGATAATGGGTAGTATCTTATCAACACTTTGAGTTTGTAATCGTACTAGAGGGAAGTGACCTGTATGTTGTGAAACGCCAACTGTAATAGTAAGACCGTTTGTTTAACAAACAAGTATCCTTAGAGGAAACGATTAACCAGAACTCCAGTAAAGATGCCCCCGATAAAGATACACATCGTTGCAACGATAGAAGCAACAGACATGAGTGCCATTCCACTCAGTCCATGCCCACTGGTACAAGCACGCATTGTCTTCGCTCCAAGGAGCAGTAAAATGCCTCCTAAGAAAGCTATCATAGGAGAAGCTCCATGTACCGAAGAGTCGTACACATTTAAGCTGGAAAAGTGCAAAGCAGAAGACAAATAGGAACCGAGAACTGCTCCGCAGCATAAAAATACTTGCCACCAGTTCTTCTTGTTGCTCTTCAGCTCGGGGTGCTTGTCGTACACCTGAGAGAGCAGTGCCACATAGGCTATGCTTGTACCAATGAACTTGCCCATTAATCCGTTCAGAGGCAGCTGCAATAAGCCGATGATCACGCCAGCCAACTACGGTTGACTCAAAGTCACAGCATATACAACAGGAGACCAGGAACGAGAAGTGAAAGTCATTGGCTCAGTCTCGTTGACGTCACTACGCCAGGGGACAAAGTACTCCACACCAAGCACGACTGAGTACATCAGGAGTGCAAAGACGACAGCCAGCGCACGATAGCTCCAGCCTGTCACTTCCATCATCGTCTTGGGACTCTTGCTCTCCGAAGCAGACAGCTTTTCGATGTCTAATCAGAAAAGAAGAGTGACGAATACAAGGCTGAAGCAACGTATACAAAAAAGTACCCACAAAGCACCCAAGTAAGGTAAACCAACAATTCTGCACCCACGCTCCAGTCTATGTCAGACGAGTTACTCGCAAATACTTCCACAAATACCATGCCAGGACAGGTACCAGCTAAATCGAGACCAGCTCCCAGTAGCAAACCACCCACTATGAATGGGAGATAGCCACGATTCATAAGAGAACCCATGTTATTGATACTTGTAAGGACATTCTCTCTTGTCTTCTTGAACGAATAAAGTAATGCAAAGGAGATGGCGCTGGTAGCGGAGGCAGTTAAAAAGAGCTTCAACATTACCTACTTGTCACAGATACCCAGAATACCAACAAAACGATGCATTACCATCTGGTCACGAATAACAGCTGGCTCGATGACGCGTGCCTTGTTCATTACAAAGCCAAAGACCAGACCAACTGCAATACTTACTAGATAGCCAGAATATGAGTTTGCATTAATGATAGCTTAAATGTGACTCAACAGTACAAAGAATACGCATTGTTTCGAATCGAATAAAGAGAAAAGTGTAAACCTAAAGAAC
This sequence comes from Blastocystis sp. subtype 9, assembly GCA_000963465.1. NCBI lineage: Eukaryota > Bigyra > Opalinata > Blastocystidae > Blastocystis > Blastocystis sp. subtype 9. The sequence continues at coordinate 21,201 of JZRO01000337.1, forward strand.
TCTCTATAATGCTTTGCACTGTGTCTAATGAAATCTAATGTACGAAACAGTGTCGTAGAGAGTCCTAAAAGTGACCGTACGACAAATTGCTATAATTGAGGTGACCGCCTGTATTAGTAGTATGCACGAACTCTAGATTCGATCTGTGGAAGAATCACTCAGTAAAAGTGAAGATGCAGAAGATGTGCTCTGTGCAATTGGAATTCCGTGCATCCAATAGCAATGAAGTTACGGCAGAATTAAAGACTAATTTGTAGTGCGTGAAACTCCATCCCCTCAGTCCCCACATTCTTTTATTTATTATAGTTTTGTGTTTTCCTGTCAATGAGTAACGAAAACCATCATGTCGCTGGTATTCTTAAGCCTTATGTGGCTGGCGGTTCTGCAGCCGTAGTGGCTACAATGTGTGTTCATCCTATCGATCTTTTGAAGACTCGCGTACAGGTACAGATTGTAGCACCTGGCGAGGCCAAGATTGGCTCAATAAAGATGGCTCAGAATATTATCAAAGAAGGTGGCGTGACCAAGTTGTATGCAGGACTTTCGGCTGCAATCATGCGTCAGGCTGTGTACGGAACGGCTCGTTTAGGTCTCCATGATCAGCTGTCCAAGATGTTCCGTGATCGTAATGGAGGCAAACCAATTCCTTTGTATCAGAAGGTGATTGCATCTATGGTTTCTGGGGCTATTGGTGGTCTTGCCGGAAATCCATTTGATATTGCTATGGTTCGTATGCAGGCTGATGGTCACGCTCCCGTGGAGCAGAGACGTGGATATACGAATGTGTTCACCGCTGTGGCTCGTATTACGAAGGAGGAGGGAATTATGACGTTGTGGAGAGGCTCGGTTCCTATGGTATTTCGTGCAATTGCTATGAATACAGGTATGATGGCCTCGTACGATCAATGCAAGGAGCTGCTCGCTCCCTACACTGGAACTGGCTATGGGACTAGTTTCATAGCTTCCTGTGTGTCTGGCTTTGTGTGTGCTTTTACCACTCTTCCGTTTGATCTGATCAAGTGCCGTATGATGAATATGCGTGCTGACCCTGTCACTGGTGAATTCCCCTACAAGAATCTAGTAAATTGTGCTTACAAGATTTTCCGCGATGAAGGTTTTGCTACGTTCTGGAGAGGATACTGGACGTTCTGGGCTCGTTCTGCTCCTCATGCCATGATTAGTTTACTCTTGAAAGACTTGTTTAATAATTGGTATAATAAAGCCTTTATGGGATAACTTTAGATCGCTTTAGTCTCTTGTATAATGCAATGTTTTATTTCTGTTTGTTGAATAATGATTTATTCCTCGTTTTGGATTTCTCTGTTCGCTTTAGTGTTGCAAGTGAGTGTGAGTGAGGATCCTGTAGTGTCCTTCCCTCCTACTCTCATTGCTGAGTATACTACCATTGCCCATCAGATCTCTGAAGTACGCTCTTTGCATTACTGCTTACAGTGTAGTCGAATGACTATCCTTCTAGAACCAAGCATTATAAACTCTATTACGATCGAAATATTGGAGGCGCACGGATTGAATATGAGGATGAAAATGGAATTGATATCAAATTGATTCGTAATTATCATGATGTTTGAAGTACGTGTATTACTTGATTCATAGCACTATGAGGTACGAATAGAGTCTCTTGGAGGCGTGGATAGCTGCGAATATAGTTTCTTAACTCAAAAGTTTCCTCTTCCTGATTTTCCGAAGAATCTGCATTACGATGTATATACTACAAATAACTGTATCAATTAGGGAGAGAAGAAACTGGAGAATACGCAGATCAAGTCATTTTCAACACAAACCTTTAGACAATATTTTGATATTATGATCAGCAGTAGTCTTTCGCGTAGGGATGCAGGTTGTATCTTATTTAGTTCCCTACGGAGTCAACGAGTATTGGATCGATGAGGAGAATAAACCTATTCCAGTCTTTTCTGTAGTGTACACGATTGTTTCAGAGGAAGCTCCAGACTCAAGTCTCTTTGATGTGCTCTCTCTGTTTGGATTCGTATTGTTTTTAAAAATAGGAAAAACTCGGGAAACTGCTCTCGCAATAGTAAAGGCTGGCCCTATCAGCATATTTTTGGTCCATTTGTAAAAATTTCGCTTGTTTTTTACAGTAATCCATTTACATCTTGATTCGTTTATGTCCATTTTAAATTTTGCGTCTAACTCTTACTTTGATGACGACGACTTTGCTCTTTCTGCTGTCGCTAAGTCAAGAATGAAATAGTGGAAATTTGGAGTTAGCCTTATGTGTAGTGAAAGCGACGGACCGGACAGATACCATATGGATGTTGATATGATCGAGGTGGACCTGGAAGAAGAGAACTGATTGTATAGACTGATACCCAGTTTGTTGTGATCTGTGATGTTCCCGGAATTCCAAAGGATCGAATTCACATTCAAGTGAAGGACGATATGATATGTATTGATGGAAAGCGCAAGAAGAAGGTTATCACTGAGAACGATACCTACCTGATGACAGAAAGACGGAATGGTCCCTTCAAGCGTGTAATCAAAGTACATTTTACTCTTCTCTTTTATATAGATGCCAAGTACCTGCGACACTGGGAGAATTGCAGCGAAACTTGAAGATGGAATGCTTATCCTGACGATGCCGAAAGTGGAAGACAAGCAGCAAGCAACTGTCATAAAAATTAAATAACAAACACTTTATTTTTTTACAGACACATGTTCAATAATTTTAGAGCGAATTTCATTGTAGTATCGGATATCTTCAGCCAAAGCTTTTACATCTACCATGAAGAGGTTTCTTGATTAGTACCTGATAAATGACCTTCATTAAACGTCTTCTCGATCTCTTGGTATGTCTTCTGTGCACGTAGCCAGGCTCGTTGGGTTGGATTACTGTCTGACAAAAAACCACGGATTTTCTTGATGCCTGTTCGGAATTGAATAATCTGACGAAGAAGTAAGATCACTGCATTGAAATTGGACAAACGGACAGCGTTTTCCTTAATTAACTTGCACGAAGAGTTTACCTCGTTCTTGATCGTGTTAAACGTCGAAGTGATTGCATCCACTTGCTTGTAAATATGCTCATAGTCTGTCTTCAGTTCTTTTATATCACTGATCTGATTAAACAGCTTCTCCTGATTTTGCAGCACTACATCTCGTAAATCACTGTCAATTGTCTCCAAATAAATAGATAGCATCTTCAGACACATATCCATGTCCATTCCCTGATTCTCGCTGTCTTTAGACTTCAATAGTTCACTCGTAAATTGGTTTGGATCGAAAGAAGTCTCCATAAAGCGGCTAAACGTTCCTAGCTGTCAGAGTCCATTACTGGTGCTACCATCTCGCTTAATTCTTTGAACAGAAGGAAGCTGGGAAGAATCCGACATTTGGAAAAATAAATGACTCCAGTATTCGCTGCTATTTCAAACAAACAAAAGATTGCAAATAAATTTGTACCTTTTCATGGTACACTCGTTCTAACTCAACCATATTATCATAAGAAGGACAATCATTGTAACTCTCCAAAAGTTGATTCAGCACCTATCGTTTAAACACTGCAATGAATCCACTTCGATGTCATCATCAATCTGTTGAGAGTGAGCCCCGTTCTCCAGCGACGTGCTATTCGCGTTCATGTCGTTTATAAAGCGATGGATCTCAGTCATGAACGCCTCGTTCGCCCTGGGAGATTGACAGTCCTCGCTGTGGGTCACCAGCATGAGCTGGTACTGGATGATCCTTTTCTACTTGAGAGGAAAGAGCTGTGTATACGAGGATATCGTCTATCTGCTCTGTGACTTCAGAAAGGTTAGTAAGGCCAGATAAACGCTTCGATTGTCTCAGTCTGTTCAGTTGTTTGCGCAATTTAGAAATCTCCTCTCTTTATTCAGTATGGAGCAATAACGATACTTGCATTCGCTGGGTGTAGATTGATTTGCAGAGAGAACGTTGTCTGGCTGCATTTAAAGTAATCCAATGTTCATACATCGGGTATGTGGGAACGTGCGAAAAGAATGCAGTGACTCGGAGTGCCCTTTGATGGGATCAACGCTTTTACCAAATCACTTTGCTCAACTTGGTCACTGTACTAGAGAAGAGGAAAAACAGATACCTCGCAAAGTGCATTGAAGACTCCTCTTCAAAAACTGGTTCGGGAATATATTTTGGAAATTCAATACCATCGATACAAATAGATTCTGATAGAGAAATGATTTATACAAAGATACCATCAGAAGCAGCTCCTTCAGTGGAACTTGTGATAAATCCGAGATCGCTTGCAGAAAGAAGAATAGCCATTATTTCTTCTCTGGTTCAGACTATATTCTGCTAACTGAAGAAAATGATTTCTGACTTACAGAAAAGTGGCTTCTATTTAAAGAAATCATGGTTCGAGTTAAAGACATCTTCTATTATATAGGATTGATGAAGAATTGAGGAAATGGAAGAAGCAAGGTTTTTTGAACTTGAATTATATGTAGTATGCCCCAAGATGAATATCTATATATGGCTGCTCTAAATTCAGATTTGAAGGTCAGTAGCGATGGAATTCTTGCTAGTCTTCAGAATCCCACATTTTGCTATACGATTTCTCTTTGTATTGTTTTGCAAGTAAAGATATTGAGGCTGTACGAGAGTAGATTGAAAAGATTGTCAATATTTCTGTACCTAAAGACTCTCAATTCGCAGATACAACAAATAGAATGCTTAAACTGGAATTAACTGATGGGCCAACCACTTGCTATGCTATTGAGTATTCCCCGATACCCTCACTATCAGTAACCTTAAAAAGGGGAACAAAGATTGCTGTCCAGAATGTGCGTGTCGAGAACGGATTATTACTTTTAAATAATACAAACACCCAAGTACTGGGAGGGACAATATACCTTGTTTACTCAATCAAACAGGATATAAATTTACCTCTTTAAAGCAAATTCTAGTTCACAAATACGGTCATGATTCGCAGCTAAATCCATCTCCATTTGATACTTTTCGTTCAGGAGATAAGTCACTGCACATTCTATTATACGATGAATAGCATACAGTTTCATTTCCATAAGAAAAGCTTCACGATGTTCGATCTGTTGCACATTCTTATAGTACTCATCTTCCAGAGATTCAAAAGAAATATCCAATTCCAAATCTAGAACAAGATTATTCAACACATAATCCAGTAATGTATTAATCATACTTGATAGAATGGATAACTCGTAATCTGTTAAACAACTCCGATTGCCCTGGGATTCGCTTAACAACATTTCTAGTTGTTCGGATCGTATCTGCCACAATGTATGTTGGATCTTTTCATGTTTCAATTGCTCAGAAATATTATTTCCACCAATAATATAGGCATTTGGAGAAAATGGATCCAATAACTTCAAGCTTGTCAATAACTTATCAATTTGTTCTTGATAAGAAACAAGCTTTGAGTTCAGAATATCATTTTGTTGCATTACACTTACTATCGTACCATTTGCAGCACCTACATCCTGAGTGTCGCGAGATATCATTGTTTTCATAGTACTAGATTCGAAGTCTTCCATTTGCTGGATTCGTTCTTTCATTAGTTCAATCTGCTTCTGATAAGTGTCGCGTAGTTCACTGTTCGACTTCTCCATCTCATCTTTCAACTCCTTGAAGTATCTCTCCTTTGCTTCCAAATAGTTCGGTAGCTCTGTATTTGCCAAGATAGTAGCATCATTTATAATCTTTTGCACATTATCCACAAAATGATCGTTCGTTGTAATTGTATCTAAGTGGGAAATCTGCTTTTCTAACGCTTCGCAGTTAGATGTACCTATATTGTGCATCTTGCACACGTCACAGAGTGCACAGATACACATTACAGTATTGTTGCAGATGCTATCTAAATCTGACATGATGGCCGAGCAGTCCAATTGGGACTGATCAATCTCCTTTTCATACTCGCTCACTCGGTTTTTCAACTCCTCGATTATACTTGCAGAAGATGGAGTCATCGATATCTCATGAACCTTGCCTTCAAGGGTTCTAATCAATCCCTCTTTCTCATGGATCGTTGATTCCAACTACATTCAACGCCTCACTCACTATTACCTGTTGTGATGTCGCTACAAGTTTTCTATTTACTTCTTGCTCGCTTTGAAGCCGTTCTTTCTTTTCTTGCACATCTCCTTCCAATAGTTTGATACGGGTTGCATTCAAGGTCACGGTTGCTTGTAACGACTGAAGTTGCTCTTCCAACTCAATGTTGCAATTCCGACTCTTCTTCAACTGCTGCTGATTCCTACTCTCCGCCTCTCGCATCGACTCCAGCTGCTTTCCCACAGCTTGCAGATGACCCAGTTTTTCCTATTCTTCGACCCAATTCCCATTCTCTACATTCAGCGCATCGCGTAAAATGGTCAAATCTGTTTCGTCCTGCATAGCACAAGCACACTCCATCTGCTCCATCGGATTCATCAGACGGTCGTAGTCGATCTGAAGCTGACGCAGTTGCTCTTGAAGATCGAGAAGCTGCAATTCGATGTTACGACGCTGCGTGCGTTCATTACTTACATTCTGAAGGAGTTCTGCTCGCTCCTTGCACATCACGGTGAGCAGATCTTCTGTGCCCACAGGAGGCAATTGGTCCCATCCACTCAGCAACTTGAGCAGAGATAGTAAGCGACAGTTCGCTTGTTCAACTACATCCAGACTCTGTTGCAGATAGCTTGTCGTCTCTGTTTGGTCCTCGTTCGAGTCTCTGGACCGCAACGGACTTTGCTTTTGAACCTCCGCAAGAAACTTCTCGCTCAGCTGACGATTCGACTGGATCAGCGACGACTCACGAAGCAGACAATCGTCACAACGCTTACGAAGAGTGGCGATGTCCTGCTTGAGATTGACATTTTCTATCTTCAACTAGGCTTAAGCAAAAAACACAACTCTTACGGAATCTCGCTGCTTCGTCAACTCATTCAGCTCTGACTGCATCGACTCCATCTTCTCCTGGCAGGTATTTAGCATGTTGTAAACTGCTGAGGAAGAGACAAATGAAGAGCTGGAGACAGTTCCTGACGAGGTTGGCTTTAATTGATTTTCCATGTCCTTAATTCGCTCTTGCAAACGTTCTTTTTTCTGACTGTCTTCTAAAGAGACAACATAAAGGGAATCCACTTTATCGTTAAGTTTCTTAATGGTTGAATCGCGCTCGGCAATGAGAGTTTTCAGTCCTGCTATTTCTTCTTCATACTTTTTTGCACTCGTCTTCATTCTCTGTTGCAGAGAACTGTACTCCTTTTTGAGATTCTATTATGACAGCCCTGTTTTCTTTCATACATCAAGCTCGTGGTTCGCATCATTAAGTAACTGACCCGCCAAGATGATTCGGGAACCGAGTGTTTCAGATTTTTGACCTTCCGTAGAAAGACGCTCCTACAGTAATGTGAGTCATTGTTATAAACTATTCAACTTACCTGTAACGAGCGATTTTCCAGTTCCAGTCTCGCAATCTTCCTTTTCAATTTTCCATTCTCCTATTGATCAGATATGAATATAAAACACACAGTTTCTAAGTCCATACAACGTTTTAGTTGAATCTAGACAGTAACTCTGAAACCTCATATCATACAGAACTAGAAGACATCCCTTATCGATTGGTAGATGTATAACTAAATCCAAAAAACACTAATAATATTGTGAAAAACTCCCATATCAAACAAACACCCAATTAAGCCAGAATAGGATACGAAGCAGCTGTAGCAACACCGCAGATGTTGTTCTTTCTAGCAATCTTCACATAGCCATTGTCACCCCAATAAGTTGACCAGGAGTTCTTAATGAGCCAGTAATCCTTTCCGTTTTCTGTTCCATAGCCCACAGCCAGCACAGCGTGAGCCTGATCCTCAACGGCCGAAGAGCACTCGGGATCATCAAACACTCCCTCAGCATAGAACAGGAAATCGGTTGTCACACCAATACCAACAGAAATCGGACCCACATTCGCCACAGCGTCCTCCAGCTCCTCGATCGAGCCAGGAGTGATCAGCACGTAGTCCGTGATCTTCACGGCGGCCGCACTCTTGTTGAAGTGGCACCAGCCATCGATGCCCAAATAGCGACCATAGTCGGCATCGGTCATCAATCCGCCATTGTGCAGCATCCATCCGTAGGCGCGGAAGTCCTCGCCTCCATTGCAGCCGTCGTTACCGAAGTTCCAAGAGCAATCCAGCAAGTTCTGCTCAGAGAACTTCTCCAGCTTTCCATACTTCAAGAAATACTGACCCTCCAGTACACCGACAGTTCCATACGTCCAGCAGGAGCCGCACATGCACTGATCCTTCACAGGAGTCACAGCACCCTTCTCTCTCCAGTCCACGTAATCGGGTCTCACCGCGTTCTTCATGGTGTAGCGATGAGCAGAATAGTCCTTCTTCTGAGAGCGCTTCAGTCCCATCATGGCACGCAACTCAGCCTCGGAGCGATCGGCCAAGTGATTCAGCTTCAGCTTGTAGCTGCGGTTCTCGCTGTTCACCTTATCCACACGAGCCTTGTTGCGAAGGAAGTTCAGCTGGCGCTCCTTGTACTCGGCGTCATTGTAGCACTTCTTGTTGTCCCTCATGTACTGCTTGAACTCGGCGATCGCGGTACGAGGGAAACGAGAGGCCAGATACTTGTGAGAATCGCCCACGACAGAACCAGGGCCAGGGAAGTCGATGCAGGTCCACTTCTTCTCAGGCTCCGAGAAGTCGTCCTCCGTAGGACGGACATACTCCACAGAGATGTAGTCGTAGATGTACTCATCGAAGTGAGACTGGAGAACAGTATTGTACCCAATCATGTAGAAGCGCACTGGTTTGAAGTTACCAATGTCCTCATAGTACCAGTACTTGTTCAGCTTTTCACCAATCTGCTCCTCGTGGTACCAGACTCTGCAAGTGTGCTCTCCAACCTTCTCGATCTTATCCTGAAGCTCAAAGCCCTCCAGGTCAGGCAGGATGGAGTTCATTGCAACATCGCCTTGGTGAATGTTGAAGCAGGTTTCATATGCAACAACTGGAACCTACTTTGGAAAATCATCAAAGCACTTACAATAGCATATCCCACTTCCTTATTCATATCATAGTAATATCTGTTCACACCACCATCTATGTCTCATTCACTCTTACAAAGAATACAATAATCGAAACGGGCTTTCTTTGCATCTCCATCATAGTAGACAAAGATAGGCTCCACAAAGTCAGCGTAGGGCAGGGTTACAGTCACATTAGCCTTATAATAGGTAGGGAATTGTGGATAGGCTAGAGCCACCACAGCTAATAATCCACTATGAATGAAGATAATCAAAGCAAATGATACAATAAAAAGATCATATCTCACAAGAATTATATGCAATATCGTAATGTAGAATCAAAGAACAGAATGATTGGAGAACCAGTTTCATCTACATCAAGAGAATCACTAGACATTTAATACAACAAAAAAGACAATTATTATGAGGAGAAGACAAAAAGTCGGAGAGAGAAGACGATATAGAAGGATCCATTTTGCTAAAACAGGTTTGCACATTCTCCGGACCATACTTTTCCTCCAGTTGCTACAGGTTACTATTACACAGAATAATTACAGACAGAAACATTTTAAAGCTATTCTGGACATTTGTTTGAGCTACAAATTGCCTTAAGTACTCATTAGACAGTTTATCCACTCTTCCCAAGTTCTTCTCAGAAAATAGAAGCCGCATTTTGTCTTCGCCCACTTCCATCTCCGACATCACATTGATGAAACAGTCTGTCACTTGTTCCAAAAACTCGAGTCGATTCTCTCCCCCATTCAAGATGCACAGCAGCATGCACTTGACAAACAGACTACGCCGCACATAGCCGATTGCGCCTCCTCCAGCGGAGTCAAAACTACGCAAGAAAGAGGACAGCAACGCAGCAAAGAAATCCTCTTCTCCTACGAGTTACCTCCTGCACTAGTCCCTACTCACTTGCAGTCCATTGCACAGATAGCCAAGCAGCTGCATGCCCCCTCCATTGATCAGCACTTGCCCCACGATCAACAGGTAGGACACATACACGCTCTCCGACAGCGACCCGTTATTGTCCCTCTCCTCGCGATACAGTAGGATGGGGACGATCTTCTCCAGGACCGACTGAACCACGTACGTTCCCTCTCTCGGGAAAAGAAGCAACACCGTGTGGATCGAAGTTGCAAGTCGAGAAATCTCCTTATTTGAAACCACGTCAAGCAAGAGTGAGTACATTTCTCTCAGAGCGTCTTGATAGCTCTGCACGAAGTATTCCTTTCCCAGATAGAAATAGGCGTCTAGAATGCTCATGACAACTGTGAAGTTCTTCATGTCTCTCGAGTACACTTCGATCAGATGTGAAAAGAGTCTGTGGATCATCTCGCCATACTCGATTCCTTCAATGCGAAGGGTGAAGTTCCACAGCACCAAACCATCTTCTAAGCACAAATTGACCACCATCTCGCCTCCTCCATGAACTGCGTATTCTACCACCTCTAGCAAAGCCTGCAAAAACCCTCCCACATATGCCTCATTCTTCTACAGTTCACTGTATGCACCAATCCCTACGCTCACTATGCTAGACAGAAGACGAAGAAGACGTGGCTGGCATGCCAGATCTTCGCTCAGTCTGGCACTACTCCAGAGAATGTCGAACACCTGCAGCATTTCCAAACACCGGTTCTCTCCCTCGTAGCGCTTCACCAGCAATTCACACAATGTGAGCAGATGGTCCTTCGACTCCTGTGAAGTTGTAGCCTATTTGTTTTCCAATGACGATTCCCTACTTTGAACAGAAACACGATCTGGTTCAAAATCTCCTCAAAGCAGTGAAGAATCACTGAAACACTCATAGGAGATCCATCCAACAGCTGCGTGAGACAGCCAATCCCAGCCAGTCGAACTGCCACACTTGGGTGGTGCGTGATACTCACCACACTACCAATCAGCGAGCCTCTCAACTGGTCATCAAAGAGGTAAAAGCAGCTCGATATCACTGATGCACACTCAATTACTAGAGATGGAGTAACATCTTCACGGAGCAACGGAAGAAGTACATGAGAAACCATGTCGTTATAGTTGATCTGATCCGCAATTGAACCTCCGCCACGTTGGAGAAAACATAGCAAACCATAGACAGATGACTCAGACGCAGATGCAAGATTTTGGCACGTGCTATTGATCACTTGAACGATTAAGTGAGGAAAGAGTCTCAAGAGAACTTCATAGAGTGAAAAGAGTTTCTGACGATAACAAGAATTCGACAACGTCCAGAACGCATTTTCAGGGTCTTCATCGAGGAGCGATCGCTGCATTGGAGAAAGTGGAAACATGTGGCACTGCAAGCAATGCAGCAGTGTGGTAACTGTGTCATTCGTGTAGAGCTGCTGGAGCAAAGGCAGAGAAGCACTCATCGAAAGGAGGGAAATGATCGCGTCGATGACAACTTCAACGACAGGAAAGAGCTCAGCCCTAGTTGACAGCAACTCATCGCGCTTACAGAGTATCGATCTGCGTGTTCTCATTGAACACAGAGAAGAGAAAAGTATGGCAGAATGAGGAAAACTCTGGAAGAATCGGTTGGATCGAAGGTAGAGACGATTGGCAAATCGCCAGAAGAGTCTTTATGCACCACTTCATTGATTTGATCAAACCATTGTCAGTCAGCACATCATTCTGTTGCAGACATGTGAGTTCGATTTGCAGGAGACGTGACATGAGAGAAGGAAGTTCCAACTGCAAAGAGCTTGCATTCCGAAGGATACCAGTCGTGACAATCTTATAGAGACTCTAAAACAGAGCTGCAATGCACAGGATACACTCATCGCACAGTGAAGAATCTCCGAAGAAAGAGCGTTGCCAGAGATCGAAGGAATACGATCGAGAGACGATGAAACCAGCATGTAGAGTCTGGGGAGGAGTTGCTGGTACTGCGCACGCTGACGACCCACACGGCAAGTCGAAAAAGTCCGTATAAAACCGAGCAGCGAATTCCTGAATGAGAGGGAGGGTATCAAAAATACAATCCTTGGTATACACAGAGCGCATCTCCAGAGGAAAGTAACTTCTCAACAACATCCAAATAGTTCCCAAGTCGTTCTGGATAGTCGACTCGAGCGATACGGGCGATAATAAGCGACAAGTGGGTGATTAATGCCGGACTATCCAGAGGAGAGACAAACTAGATAAAAGTCGAGCAAACTAGATACGTATTGCATAAGCATAACTGAGAACGAAGATTTGTCATCCTCTGATAGGTTCTTTGCCTCCGTCCCGACAGGATGTCTCCACCACTTATTATTTACACAATTCTTTAAGTTGATGATGGCTAGCTGCCGGACATTAAACGAGTAATCACGGTTATACACAATTCGCTAGTACATTAAGCAAGTTTAAAGATGGCAACGAGTAGACATTCCATATATCCCCTTATGGATTCCATTTCACTGAAAATGGTCCCCGACAGGAAATTGGACGACTGTGTTGGTGATAGCACCTGCTGAAGAATATAGACCAGGAAAAACTCCTCTTGTGTTGTAAACTGTTCTGGTAATTGGATCTGCATAAAACTAGTAAAAAGTAATCCAATTTGAATCAACAAACAAATCAACCTAAATATTCCCCTTACTCTTCGCCTTTATCCTCATCGTCCTCGTCGTCCTCGTCGTCCTCATCTTCATCTTCCTCGTCCTCGTCGTCTTCCTCGTCCTCATCGTCTTCCTCGTCATTATCTTCTTCACTCTCTTGTCCGAGTGCATCCATATCGACATCCATCTCCTCCTCCTCACTGCCGGGAGCCTCTGTCAGCCAGTCGATCATCGGCTGTGCGACCTCTTTCAGTTCTCCGACAAACTTCTCCGTGAGACAGGAGAATCGGTGTTTGACCGGACGTTCGTTCCAACGCATGATCGTGTCCTCGCTCAGGATATCGGCATCGTACATATATTTCAAAACGGCGGCGAAGTAGGCACGCAGCGCAGGGATTTTAAAAGCCAGGAGCTCCAGAGCGATGATCACACGCTCCTCCACCGTGGATTTGCTGATGAACTAGTGTGACACGCCTCGACCGTCCCTACGTTGCGCACCACAGCGCCAAAACGATCCAGCACTGCGGGAATCTCCGAGTAGGCGGCGACGTTCGCGCAGATGGCATAAACCGCGAGCGCTGCGCGATCAACGACAGAGAAGGAACTGTCGTTCTGGACGTCCTTCACAGTGTCGCTCAGTGACTCCACGGTGGTGCTGTCGTCGATGGCGTCCACGATGCGCTGCACACAGCTCACTACATGTCACGCCGCGCCATCGTCTACGGAAGGAGGATGTGGAGGACTTCTTGTCACTGTGCTTGTGCTTCTTCTTGTCGCCGTGCTTGTGCTTCTTCTCCTTGCCCTCCTCCTTGCTCTTCTTCTTCTTCTTCTCGTCGCTCTCCGACTTCTTTGACTTCTTTGGCTTCGACTCCGCCGACTGGATATCCTTCATGATGAACGTGTCTAGCTGGGAGGCAAGAGACAGTGCTACTCATTTTGTTCACAGAGTCGATCTCGCTCTGGCTACCACAAGCGGCGCATTTGTGATACAGCTTCTTTCCCTTCACCTTCAGTTTGGTTTCAGGGAGATGGCAGTTCGGGCAGAGCACGTAAATGTCAATAAATTTATTCAGAATCTTGAGGAGGTCGGAGTTCGGATGATCTCCATTGACAGATGCCTTTTCAGCCGCTGCGTTATAATTAGACTGGGCTCCTAATTCATAGCCGAAGAACTACAGAATCAGAACTACAGACTTTCGCTACCTTTGGGAGATAAGAGGTCGGTCTATGCAGAGCTTCCGCTACATCTTTTGCATTTATAAGAATTGTCTTTATACCGTTGCCACGTCCTTCCGTCTTCGACGTTAGTTTAGGCATCTTGTAACGATAAGCTGGATCGTCACTGTTACCAATGTTAACCAACGACATTTTCTACGAACAAATTAGAACTGCAAATACTCGTCAAAGAAACATCAATTCACTTCACATCTACCCAAAACTAACTACAGCACATATTTGATTTATGCCATTGCAAATTATGCACTATCAAAACAGATCTACACATACCCTATATTAAGCACTTATCAAATAAATCGTATACAATTTCACTATTGGTGTCAAGCCCGCGGGAATTGAGTAGAAACGTTTTTCACAAACATGCAATAAAGTAATATAAAATTATAAATTAACAAGCACAGCCACCGCTCCTCTTATTCATTTTGCTTAAATCCACAGGAGCACCTACAAACAATCCACAGGCAAAGAAGTACTATCCATTTCGCTCTCGTCGTTCTTTGATTTATTCAGAATCAAACTTCCCATTGCACGGAACGCCTCGTTCACATTCGTGCCATCGAGAGCACTCGTGATAAAGTATGAGTATTTCAGAGAGGCTGCTCGCTCTCTTATCTCCTCGTCCGACACCTGACGCTTGTCCAGCTGATCTCCATGAGTTGCTATCAAAATGCAGCAGACATCCTCAGCTCCGCTCTAAATATGACTCTCCAACACCAGACCAACGTTCTCGATCTGCTGGATCCACGTAGAGATATTTGTAAACGAGGAACGAACAGTGATGTCGAAAACCAAGAAAATCCCCTATCAATGAGCATGAAACCCAAGATCAACAGCGACATCATGCAAATAGGACTTTGTGATCGCTCGGAATCTTTCCTGTCCAGCAGTATCCCACACCTACACATGAGACTCCCAGACAGTATAAAAAACCTCCAATCGGCAAATCTTGTCATCAATTTTCTCAATCTTCGTACGATAGTCAATTCCCTATACATTAGCTCTAATCAGCAGATTCCCTACAATAGTCGTATAGAATTCTGAAGAAAATGTACCCTGGATATATCTGTTTAGTAAGCAGGTCTTTCCGACTGCTACTCCCTCAATCGAACAATCATACTAAATACCAGAATCTCCTATCAAAGCAAGTTTCATATTCACATCATAAGGAATATCATCACCATCTCCAGTAGTCGCACCGATACCACTCATCCTATCCATAATACTGTAAGAAAACAAAAACACTTCCAAATTATCTGCTAATTTCCTTTATTATATTCATTTCGATTGATTGAAATCCCCGCGATTATTGAAAAGATCAGTGTATTCTTCCACTATATGAAATGACACCTATTATGAACCTAGAAGTACTATTCCTGTACTGTTTCATTTCAACTAATGAAGATTGTGTCAAACCGAAGGTACTTATTAGGAGAATTCCTATCTCGGTTATTTCGACCTAGCGTGCTTCATAATCGTGGTATTTTATCGATCTATATCATGGATCTGGAATACCGAAAATCTTGGATATTTTTGTCATTTATCATACTCTTGATTCAGGATGGCTTCAAGAAATGTGTTTCTCGTTTCCGGAGGATATGATGGTACAATTCGTTTCTGGGACATTTCTGGAGGACATACAAAGAGGACAATAAAATACGATGATAATCAAGAATCTAAATTGAAACCTGTTAATAGTATCTTATATAAGTTCATATTAGCCTATTAACTCGTTGGAGTTTTCTTCAGATGGTCTGTATCTTGCTGCTTGCTCAGTAAAGTCGTTTAAGATTTACGAAACAGATTCGGAACGTCAGGTACCAAGAGTATCTAGAATTTTCCGTCTTTTCATTGTAGTACTCTAATTCTGAAGCGCATAAAGCTACAGTGAATAGGATCGGCTTTAACAAAGAAGGAAAATGGATATATACAGCAGGAGACGACAAACAGTGCAAGATCTGGGATATGCGTACTTCTGTGTGTACGTACAATGTGGAATCACGAGGAACGATCAACAGTTGTATGCTGCATCCTAACCAAGTAATCTTTTTGTCTGGTGGGAATCTGTAGAAAGAGATCGTCATGATCGATGAGAGTGGGTTTATCCGCATCTGGAACATTGTCACGGGCACATTCCGCCTTGAGATGGTCTGCTCGTGGTTCCTCGCCTTACTCGTAGTGTCCAGATGACAATACGCCCCTGCACTGCATGACGATTAGTCCAGACGGAGAGACAGTACGGCTTTGCAGATGGCTGACATGCAGCTTATTGTCTGTAGCAGGAAAGGGATTGCCTATGTCTGGAAGTATTCCGACACGTATGTGCAGCCCAAAAACATGTTTCATGCACATGAGGACTATATTCTGTCTTGCAAAGTCTCTGCAAATAACAAGTTCCTTTCTGAGATCAATGTTAGACGTAGATTACTGGCAACAGCGTCCGCAGACCGCACAATCAAGCTGTGGGATATGAATACAATGGAAATGACATCGAAATTGACAGGTCATGAGGTAGTGATCATTGCTCCTGATAACAGAAAGCGTTATGTTTGGGATGTGTGCTTCTCCTGTGATAGCAAGAATCTTGTGAGTTGTAGTGTTGTGTGAGAACTGACTGATCTGTAGGTTCCTCTGATCATACGTGTCGTCTGTGGGATCTGAAGTCTGGTAGGATTATTCGCCATTATACAGGACACGAGAAAGTGGTTTCTTGTATAGCTTTGTATGAAAGAACTTGCTCTGTTTGTGACAAACACTCCAAAGAATTAAAAAGAAATCGTCTTCCTCACTGCTCGATTCTATTAATTCATTCTCTTTGACCTTTTTCTCCAGAGATGATTCTTTAATCTTCACCATATCATGCAGCGAAACAACTGTTCGTATTAGCGAACTCAGATAAAGCAACTATTCATGTCACAGCCACATAAACTCTAACCATGTAAATATCATTTGTCTTTGTTGCCATTGCTTCCTGAATCGCCTCCAGCTAGAAATCAGCCTGTCTTTCTGAGCCTACATGCAAGTTGGGAAGAGAGCTCAGAAGAGTTTGAATATGATTCATTATATCTTGATTCGGAGGATTGTCAGGAGAGCAAGCTTCCAGATACTCAATGCAGGTCTGTATTCGGTCTTCGATTCCACGCAGCGAGACCATTTTGTCGTTGATCTGATTGTAGATAGATACCATCGACGCGTCTCGAACACTCCGAAGCACATGCTCCACTCCAGCCTCCTCAATAGGTAGACCTTCGATCTTCACATTCAGCTGGCGGAACATGCGTTCGCCTTCTTTTCCATTCTACTTAACAGCAGCAAGAAAAGCAAACCTTGTCAATCAGCTCCTGGGTGATATACGCTTTTGCAGGAACATCGCCGACACGGTTGTGAATATCCAGTGTTAAATAGATCTATATAGTAAGCAAGGTCTGTCAATTACCGGATTGTCACAGTACTTGCGGAACATCTCATCAATTTCGAGATCAATTGCATTTAATTTGCTACTTGAACTATAGTACCCAACAATATTCTCTCTTACTAGAAAATATTTGACAAACGGAATACCTTACTATTGATTCGCTTTTGCATTTTTTCAATCTTTTCTAGATAGTCTGTATCAAGGAACCACACATTCGTCGACTTGTTTTCTTCAAAAGGAACTAAGAATCAAACGAATATCCAAACAAATACTAGCGAACGAAGTAGAGCAATCCACAATACCATTTTGATAAGAACCGAGAAGAACACCAACTACACGACCCTTCGTTAGAGTGGACATTCTTTTTACATGGTCAGTTATTCCCAACAAAACAATGGGATGAACAACAACAGTATGAATCGAGGACATGATTTATGAGAGAAAAGAATTTAGATAAAAAAGGCCCATACTTTTGGAGTCATGTAATATCAACAAACAAAACTGCCCAACATGTGTATCCCAGTGTATAAATCGACTGTTATCAAATATTGCAATACTTAGTATTCATTGTACTTTTTGTTGGAACCTCTCACTTTTTCAGCAGGATATTTCTTGGCATTTAATCCCATTTTTCGTATTGCTGCTGACGGTAAGTCTATGTCGCATCTGTCTACAAGTGAATCCTCTAGAAGGCAACAACCAGCAAGACGAATAAGATAAATTAAAACGTCACTTAGTTCCTCTCCAAGATGAACACGCTCCTCTTCAGTAAGCTCAGGAACACCGGGCTCTAACTCTCCTTTCCACTGTAAAATCTCACAAACTTCTCCCACTTCTCCCATCTATTGATCACCTTAGAATTCTAGCAAAGACCATGGCAAGGAGTAGATTACGTGGAGTATGAAACTACAAATCAAGAAATATCACAGTGACCACCTGATCCCAATCTCGTTCTTGAGCAAACTCCTGGATCCTCTCTCGCAACTCCTCGAGTGTAACACTCTTTTTGAAGCGACTTAACGGCTGTTCTCCACTCATGAATGTGTTTTTGTACAAACAGATCAAAACACCAGATATTTCTGGAACAACCTATCCAAACCGCAGAGCATAGGCTCATCTACCTCCAGCACAATATTCTCTCTTCTCAGAATCTATCTCTCAGACAGAACCGGTCCCATACGCTTTGCACATCCTCTCGAAGCATGGCCATTGCAGTTCCGATTGTTCCATTCTTCCCCCCGACACTTCCCAGGGAGAGGGGGTGTTGGACAGGGGGTTCCTCGTGGACGTCGAAGATCACCGAGTTGGAAGAGCGGTAGTCGATGGAGTAGGGGAGAGGAGTCTGCTCGTGAGGCCCTTCGCTCGCCTACCATGAAGTACTTTCCCAGCAGCTGCACCAGACGGACCAAGAAGCCCAGCGCGGCGTTCGTTCGGCTCACCGCCTCCTCGCTCACCTGTCCGGTCGCTGCGCCTCACCTCGCCCCCTCAACCCTACTGCGCAGGACGAACTCCGGCACCTCTACGTTCCGAAGCGTGTAGGTCTGCCCCACTCTGCCGATGGGGTAGACGAACGAGAGCATCGCCAGCAAGCGAGTTCGACGCGCGTGAAGACTCTCCATCGTCTTGCCGTCGTCCGCCCTACGATTCACCAGTCTCTGCTCCGCAACCCCAACGCATCCACGCGCGCATTCTTCTCCTCCACCATCTTCTGATACCCGGCCACGTTCTACAGGTCACGTGCATGTCAGACGAGTACACTTCGGTGCACTTCCAGATTCTGAAGTGACTGCGTCAGAGAAGTGCGCATCCGCTCGCACTGCTTGGTCTCTAGATGAGAGTGACTCCGATCGCCCACCTTCCTCCAAGTGTTCGCGCAGCGTGGCCTCCTCCTCGCGCAGCTGCACGATGTCGTTGGCGAGGCACTTGGAGGTCACGCTCTTCTCGTTGAGCGCCATCGGAGCGCTCATCACGTCCTTCACCATCTCCTTCATCAGCGCCATCCGGTCGTCGTTCTGCTTCGTCCGCGACTGCTGGAGATAGAGCTGCTGGAGCGTGGTCAGCGTGAAGTGGAAGTCGACCTACGTGAGAGACGCGCTCTGCACTCACGGGGTTCATTGCAGGGATCGAAGGGAAGTCCACGGTCTTCAGAGTACCCGACTTCCGCAGCAGCGAACACACCTCGTGAGTCGCGAAGTAGCCGTCTTGCATCTGGAAGAGAATCGCGTTGAAGGGAAGAGCCTAGGGGAACATGGACAGAGAGAACACACGTTGAAGATATTCGTGAAAACAGTGGTACTCATGTTTGCTAGGATGAAGTCTCCAACGATCTTAGGGAAAGAATCGATATTATTGGATTTCAGATCTGTGGCCTCCAAGGGGCAGATATATTCCAAATCTTGGACATTTACTCTAGCTTCGATCACTTTTTGAACTTCCGTTCCTATCTTATTCCAGATACGAAGAGTGAACTCTAGAGATCATCTACGAAGATAGGAATTACCTTTTTCCTCTTTTGCTTGCTCCAGTATGTCGATGGGATTTCCAAATTCATTCCATTCCGGGTTAACAGTGTCTTGCAGTGTTTCTGAGGTATAGACAAGGGATTCCGTATTGGAATCCGTACTTTTGTCAAGATCTATTACGAATCACATCGAATGTATGTAAGTACTGCAATGAATAGTGAAATACAGTTGACAGCTCTTTTCAACGGATTCGTTATTAATATTGCGAACAGATATACACCTCAAATGCCGAAGACGTCTCTTGGAGTAAGAATGAGAACATCTCACTTACAAGTCCAGGAAGGATCCTGCGATAGAATTTTAGATTAGCAGTAGGATTTCCTGAGTCTTGCTGCACAGTATTCATAGTTTGGACAGACAAAAGAAAATGTTCTAACTCAATCGTTCAACAAACAAATCACATAGCAATCACATAACAGCCATACAAAAATATAAAGAAAACAACCCAGAAAATCACGAAAACAAAGGAAGGGTTGAACTACTCAAGAAGTCAAAATCTGGTATGGTGCTTAGCGCAGTAGCAACTGCTTTGCTACCCTTCGGAAAGTTAAAAGATGTCGATTCGACACTTGCAGAATCACCAGATACTGACTCCTTAGAATCAGGGTTACTGTTACGAGAGTCTCTTGAAGATGTTGCAGACGGAGTCTCATCGTTGCTTGACACTGACCCTTCCAACAGAGTTTTACTCCATAACTTCATGTCAACTGT
This sequence comes from Blastocystis sp. subtype 9, assembly GCA_000963465.1. NCBI lineage: Eukaryota > Bigyra > Opalinata > Blastocystidae > Blastocystis > Blastocystis sp. subtype 9. The sequence goes on from JZRO01000337.1 coordinate 41,643, forward strand.
AAGTTTTTTGTTGCGTCTGCGATGAGTTAATTGAGGAGGATTTAGTCGACTATTAACTGATTCGAGTTTAGAAGAATTAGGTGATGGATTCGGTTGTACATCATCCCAATCATCATCAGATTTGATTTTGGAGTTTGATTTGGATTCAATGGGTTTAATATCATCCCAATCATCATTTGACCAAGAATCAGATACTTTACTTGCTTTTCTTCGATTCATTCGATGAGATCGTTGTGATGAAACAGGAGATGGAATCACAGGATCTGAATTTTTATTCACTTGTTTGACATTAGATTTAGATTCAATAGGTTTAATATCATCCCAATCATCATCAGATTTGATTTTAGAATTTGATTTAGGTTCAGTAGATTTAGCAATAGGTTTAATATCATCCCAATCATCATCATCAGATTTGATAGTAGAATTAGATAATGGATTAGGTTGTATATTATCCCAATCATCGTCATCAGATTCGACTTTAGAATTTGATTTGGATTCAATGGGTTTAACATCATCCCAATCATCATCAAACTTGATAGATGAGCTGGGTATGGATTCAGTAGATTTATTCATAGGTTTAACATTACTCCAATCATCATCATCAGATTCGATTTTAGAATTTGATTTGGATTCAATGGGTTTAGTATTAGGTTGTACGTCATCCCAATCATCATCATCAGATTCGATTTTGGAATTTGATTTGGGTTCAGTAGATTTAGTATTAGGTTGTACATCATCCCAATCATCAGATGACCAAGAATCAGATACTTTACTTGCTTTTCTTCGATTCATTCGATGAGATCGTTGTGATGAAATGGGAGGTGGAATCACAGGATCTGAATTTTTATTCACTTGTTTGACATTAGATTTAGATTCAATAGGTTTAATATCATCCCAATCATCATCAGATTCGACTTTAGAAGAATCATGTATAGATTTAATGGGTTTAACAATAGGTTTAATATCATCCCAATCATCATCATCAGATTCGATTTTGGAGTTTGATTTGGATTCAGTAGACTTAGCAATAGGTTCTACATCACCCCAATCATCATCAGAATCTGAAATGTGAGATACGTGTGAAAGAGTTGGATGCGAATTAACAACCTTGACATCACTCCAGTCTTCAACAGAAGTATCACTTGACCTTGTTGCAAGCGACTTATTTTCCACTGGCACCTCACTCGTGCTATTTGGCAAATCTAAGCTACTTGATATCAACTGTACAGTATTCTGAACATCCTCTTGAATGGTGCTATCCTCCGATGATACCACTGGCGTCTGATATGGTAAGTAGGTGTGCTCTTCCAGATATTCTTCCTCCTTAATTCGCTTTTCGTTAAGTTTTGCATTGAACTGTGCAATCTCCTCAAGACGTGCGAGTACAGCTACTAAAACAGTGCAAATAATAAAGAATACAGTTATCGGCACTTTGCTTTTCTTCAATTTCCTTTTCCTCAGACAATGCTTCCAAAAAAATAGTATTATCCTGAAAAATATTTACAGGAAGATTATCACTAAATGAAAAACTATCCAGTATAGAAGCAAACTCCCTAAACAATAGCAAACATGTTAAAGACGCACTCCTCACACGAACGGAAATAGTTACTATACGAATCATAGGACTGCAAGATCAGCAGTTCCTTAGAGACAAGCTCATAAGATACTTCAACGCACTCAACAGCACTCTCTTCTAATAGATTTATTGACATAGTACATTCATAGAGTATGAATGAAGTGATACAGAAAAAGCGAAATTCCTCTTATGACAAGTACTTAGAAAGAATATTGATAGAGCCTCAATAGCTCAGTCGGTAGAGCACTCGCTTAGTAAGCGAAAGGTCGGGAGTTCGATCCTCCCTTGAGGCTTTTTTATTCTGTTAGTATTACTACATAACTGTCACCCATATTGATAGGGTCATTTAATCGTAATTCTAAGGTGTTCTGTTCATCTGTACAGGAAATAGGAATGCCTTGAAGAATTGTGTTACAGATACATAATATGGACATATGGTAAGGAGTGTCCTAAATAATATCCATGGAAGGTTCGAAGAGTGGAAGTATGAAATTAATTCTCATTTTTTTATATCTTTGGAATCTTGATTTGATATTATGGCCGGTGTTTTCAAGCCGTAGTTTCCTGTGCTGCTCTGCTAAGATATAGTTTCGTTATTGACATGGATATGTACAAGGAGATCCGCTCCAACGTGATTGATAAGCTGGTTGCTGCTGCTGGAAAGAAGCACGGAGTAGCCTTCCTTGAAGGAGGAAAGCAGACAACTCGCTATGAAGCTGGTAAGGGTTTGGTGGAGTCTTCATCATTAGATACTGATGTCTTGTTCCGTCAGGATTCGAAATTCCACTACCTTTTCGGTGTGAAGGAACCTGATTTCTATGGCGCCATTGAGACCGATACCAAGAAGTCTATCTTGTTCATTCCTCAGTAAGTGGCATTCTGTGGTTGCTATCTAGTCTTCCTGCCGACTTTGCTGTCTGGATGGGACCTATTCTTCCTCCCAGCTATTACAAGGATCTGTACAAGGTGGATGAAGTCCTCTATGTCGATGACATTCCTACCTATTTCAGTGAGTTCAAGCCTGAGGTCATCTACGTGACCAAGGGTCAGAACAGTGACAGTGGTGCCTTTGCTCAGCCTGGTAGGGGATTGAATGGCTGCTAATCGCTAGCTCACTTCGATGGCATTGAAAAGTACACCGTCGATGAGAAGTATCTGTTCGAGGTGATCACGGAGTGCCGTGTGTTCAAGACTCCGAAGGAAATGGAGATTTACCGCTACTGCGGAAGAGTTGGCTCGCAGGCCCATCTGGACAACATGGCTGCGCTTCAGCCCGAGATGTACGAATCTCAGATCGAGGCCACGTTCCTGCACTCCACCTACTTCAAGGGAGGCTGCCGTCAGTATTCCTTCATTCCTATTTGCGCTTCTGGACGTAACAGCAGCATCCTCCACTACGGACATGCTGGTGCCCCCAACGACCGTCAGATGCACGATGGAGAGTGGCTGCTGATGGACATGGGAGCCGAGTACAAGTGCTACGCCTGCGATATCACCACCGTGTGCCCTGTGAACGGAAAGTTCTCGCCCGAGCAGCGCTTCATCTACGAGACCGTGCTGGACATGAACAGACAGTGCCAGAAGATGATGAAGCCCGGCGTCAACTGGCGCGATGTGCACACCCACGCCAACCGCGTGATGTGCCAGCACTTCAAGGAGCAGGGTCTCTTCGTCGGAGATGTGGAGGAGATGGTGGCTGCCGATCTTGCCGGATACTTCATGCCTCACGGCCTCGGCCACTTCATGGGAATTGATGTGCATGACGTGGGCGGCTATACTGAGGGCATGGAGCGCGACACCATCATGGGCTACAAGTCTCTGCGTACCAAGAGAGATCTGGCTGAGGGAATGCTGATCACCGTGGAGCCTGGAGTGTACTTCGTTGACTGCTGCATTGAGAAGGTGAAGGCCGATCCTGAACTGAACAAGTTCGTTGACTGGGCCGTGGTCGAGAAGTACTATCCTATTGGAGGATGCAGAATCGAATGCGATTGCTACATCACGAAGGACGGCTGCGAGGATATCACTCCTGCTCCTCGTACTTGCGAAGATATTGAGGCTGTCTACAGCGGCAAGATTACGTCGATTGACCAGATCAAGAGCTTTCTGTAAATCTCTGTGACCACTGTTCTTTGTTACAAACACAATAGAATATAAAGTTCACTTCCTTCTCCTCTTCCTGAGATTCTTGAGGA
>JZRO01000339.1:0-30988 GCA_000963465.1 Blastocystis sp. subtype 9
TATACCGTATTCTCAGTTCCTCCCAAAGGACTAGACACTGTCTATCCAAATGGGAGATTATTTATTTACCGAAGCTACCATAGTTGGTCTCATCACCTACACAGGCATTTATATAGTTTGAACGATATATTTATAATTCTTGGTAAAATGATACTCAATGGGTCGATAAGTATTATAAACAGGTATTGCTGATTTACCCCCAAGTACTTTGCAAATAGCAAGTGTTTGAGACAGTAAAGCGTTTTATATCCTCTTAGTCTTCCGATAATATCCATATTGAGCGTAAACTCACTTCATCGAATAGATACATTCTTACCATTTCCATCTCAGCCGACTCTGTATCTACTAGTAACAGATTATGAGTAGGGAAGCATTGGAAAACCTGAGTGATCGGGGTTTTACGATATAAAAATACCAATTTTCTCACCAAATAATCACAGCATCTCGGCAAGATAGTTCATAATGGTTGGAGGTGGTAAGAGAAAAGTGTTTGCTAAGAAGGTATGGGATTATGATGAACGTTGATTTGCAAGATGCGCACTGGAATGAAAGCATCCCAAGATGATATCCGGAAGAGGTGGTGCATGCTGATATTATATTAGATTTAGAATTGAATCTAATCCTTACGAGATGCATAAGAACAAGAGTCCCCATAGCGTGTAATTATTAATTGATATTAACATTACTTGTAGAGTTATTGGACGTAATGTGAAAGGAAATAATAGAAACATTCTTCTTTCTAACGAAAAAGTAGCTTTAGCAACAATTTTAAATGTAGTCATTTACTCAAAGACAGCGTGCTGTGGGTGAAGACTATGAAAAGACAACAAAGAAGAATATCTTCAAAGATCGGTTTATTTCTATTGATTTATATCAGCAATAGCCGTTTTGGAGCAGCGGAAACACTTCAGTCAATGACAGAAGAACAGAAGATGTTTAAGAAGATGGAAATTCAACGAAAGAAGCAACTAAAGCGGCAAAAGTATGCGCTGGGTGACGACAACGAGGAGCTCCTGACTCACAAGGGCAAAACATTAGAGAGTTGGTTTAGCTATTTTACTCGATTTCTAGTTGAAGATGACTTTAAGAAGTTGCATGAAGAAATTGACAACGAAGATGAAGGTGATGAGATCGATCCTGAGTTATTTATGAGGACAAGTTTTAAAAAGGACGAAGCAAACCCAGACCGTCCTCGAACTCAAAAGGAAATCATGATGGAAGTAAGCATACGGCTAAGATGAACACTAGATCATTGAAAAGAGTAAAGCATATCGTGAGCAACGTCGAGTGGAAGCAGAAGCAGTGGAGGCAGAGATTGAGAATGTGGATGCAATGATGGATGATTTGCACAGTCTTCTATCGTTCAGAAAAGACGACAAAGCCAAACAGCAGGCGACTGAGCAGTCTGAGAAGGATCAGGAATACGACCGATTGGCCGCACAGATGGTTGAAGCAGCGAGAGGAAAGGCATCGGATCGGATGAAAACACAAGAAGAATGTTTGCCTTTTGTGATGAGATGATATGTAGTGGATAAAGAAGAGAAGGAGAGACTGGAGAAGCTGGAAAAGGAAAGAGAAGAGCGTATGCATGGCGTAGCTCCAGCTCATGGACGTGATACTGGAGATATCCAGGAAGAATCAGTGATTGTACTATTAATTGATATAGATAATGACTAGAAACGAAAGTCTTATGAGGATGAAGTACTTGATGCAATCGAAGAAGAGGTACTTCCAGAGAATGATGTGGCACAAAATGAAAACGATCTTGACGAAGATTATCAGTTGTTGTTTGGTGACGAGGAATCAACGCTTCCTAAGAAAGAAACAAAAAAGGATATTATTGTAAAGTAGATATGATTGTCTTATCTAGAAAACGATCCAGAAAGAAAAGCAAGAGCGTTCTGAAATGATAAAGAATGCAAAGAGTGAAATACCGTACGTTATTCCTATTCCTCGCACGTAAGACTTGATATTGTATCTAAGTGTAGCACTGCTGAGTTGTGCGAATTGCTTAATGAGTATGTCGATAATGATGATTCAATCCACTTGATTCTCTCTCGCATTATTAAAACCAACAATCCAAATGTGAACAAGAATGCAAAAGGCGATTTTATCAATGTAGTTATCGCAGAATCTTTTTATTTAGTTTTATCGAAATGTCGCAGGATTAGTAGACATGTATTTGACACAGGGCTGTTTAACAGAATATGTGTTGGACTGCATTCAGGGTTGTTTGATGGCCATGCAACCTTATATGGAATCCAATGTAATTGTGATTTGGACAGATCTTTTGACTCGTATCCAGAACCGTATGCTAAATGTACAGCTGGATGAATAAATGAATCCTAGACTACAGAGTATCCGCAGGTATCTGATGTTTTACTGCTTCAGTTGGTGTTGAATTTGTTCTCAGTCACTGACTTCCGACACAACTTTGTCAATTCTGCTGTCTTGCTATTGGGGAGAGTACGGATAAGTGGGATCGTCATTATTAGACACTACTAGAGTGTCAAATTCATAGTGTTCGAGATGTCGTAGTGGCTGAAATTATCCTAGCAGTTTTGGCAGATTATGCTTCGATAAGTGGTCATTTTATTCCTGAGATCCACTCAGTACTGCCATCACTTTGTCAACTTGTGTAATTTGCAGGAATGCAGTTTGAACTATAGGTTTAATAAGCAGAGTTCACACATATCTACACAAAGTGGGTGAGAAAGAAGTGATTTATTCATAGATATTCGTTTCGTTGAGAAGGCCGAATCAGAGGAACCAGTACCACTTCGTCGTTCAAGTAAAAAGTAGATTTCTTTTTCGGATCTGAGCGACTCATCTATTGAATCTATTCCTCTCTCTAAGATCCAGTCTGCTTTGTAATTCCCAAGTTTGAGTTTTACGTAGATTGCATATCCTCTCTGAGTTGCTGGAGGTGAACAAGCCAAATCCTGCTGCAATGGCCTACTTCAAGCCCATCACAGAGATTCTTCTTTTGTTTAAGAAGGGGAATAAGAACTCTTCTATGGCAGTGAAAGTGCAGGAGCTCATCGACCAAATCGTGAGCACGTTGACTTCCTCCTTGAATAGCCGCAAGCACATTCCTCTGCAGGCAGAGGTCCTCAAGCCTGTTTACACATCCTTTGTATGAGTGGTTGAGTCGCTTTAGAATAGGCTCCTTCCTATGAGCAGAACTTCACCCCTGGAAAGGCGGTGCATCCAAATAAAGAGCATGTGCGTCAGCGTGAGCTGATGAAGCAGGTGAAGAGAGAGAGACGTGGAGTGGAAAGAGAGATGAGACGCGAAGCAGAGGTGATTTCTGAAGTACAATAGGGGGAAGAGATGACACGTAGGTGAAAGATGCAGAGAAGCGAGAGATCGACGAGCAGCAGGCCAGGAAGTTAAAGGAAGTGATGGGCTGGCTGGAGGAAGATCAAGCCAACTACAATAGGGCCGTAAAGAAGGGTGTCGTGACTGGCGGTGGCAGCAAGATTCAGAGCAATCTGAAGTAATCATGTCTTTTATGAAACTGTTTGTGAAAAGAAAAATGCGTCAACCGGGAATTGAACCCGGACCTCTACCTTGGAAGGGTAGAATCCTAACCATTAGACCATTGACGCCTGCACTTTGGTTTAAACTCATCCTATATGAGAAAACCAATGGGAGAGTCATTATTCTCAAAAATAACGATGAAGTTCTTTGATATGCTTGAAGCGCGTATAGAGAAGACGCACTCTCTTCTCTGTGTTGGTTTGGATCCCCATGGCCAGGAATTAACGGAACATTCTCCGAAGGGACTAAAGGCTTTCTGCAACCGCCTCATTGAGGCCACAAAGGACATTGCTTGCTGCTACAAACCAAATTCTGCTTTTTTCGAAGCAATTCCTGGAGGGGTGGAAGCGTTGGCTGAGGTTTTCATGACTCTAGACAGTTATCCGTAGATTATAAAGACTATTCCTGATGACATACCAGTTCTTTTGGATGTAAAACGAGGCGATATCTCCACCACCGCACAGGCTTATGCAGAGGCTGCAAAGCAGGTGGGTGCTCATGGAGTTACGCTGAATTGTTACATGGGTTATGATGCCCTTAAACCCTTTTTAGAGGAAGACTGGGGTGGTTGCTTCATTCTTTGCAAGACGTCCAACCCTAGTTCTAACGAATTCCAGATTTTGCGTACCCGTGACACTGATGGTGAGGAGCGTTTCCTTTACGAGATCTTTGCTCGAAAGGCCGCTGAGTGGGGAACAGGTGTGGTTGTAGGTGCCACAGATGGAACGGTGAAGATTGTTTCTTTCCTTCACGAGTAGGCGCTTCGCAACGTGCGTGCTTTGTGTCCTGATATCTGGATCCTTGCTCCTGGTGTTGGAGCTCAGGGTGGTGATCTAGATGATACGATACGTGCTGCGATCCGTAATGACGGCAAGGGTATCGTAATTCCAATTTCGCGTGGAATTTCGCGTGCTGAAGATCCTCATGCTGCTGCAATGCATTATCGAGATCAAATCAATGAGTCGATTCAGCGTGTTTTAGCAGAGCGATCGCATGCTGTGGAGTCTGATTTAACCCAGATTCAGAAGAGATTTATTGAAGCAGCAATCCGTGCTTCAGTTCTTCGCTTTGGCGAGTTTAAGTTAAAGAGTGGTCGCTTAAGTCCCTACTTCTTCAACATGGGAAACTTTAAATCCGGTCAAGACATGTACGATGTAGCAGAGTGCTATGCAAAGACAATTCTCGACAGTGGATTAGAGTTTGACGTTATTTTTGGCCCTGCATACAAGGGTATTCCTTTGTGTGCATCAGTCGCTGCTGCACTCTCGCAGCATGGTCGAAACGTGGAGTTTGCCTATAATCGCAAGGAGGCAAAGGATCATGGAGAGGGCGGTTGCATTGTTGGAAGCTTACTGAAGGATAAGCGTGTATTGGTGATCGATGATGTGATTACTGCTGGCACGGCAACTCGTGAGAGCGTTGGGATTATTGAAGCTGAAGGAGGGAAAGTTGTGGGACTTGTAATTGCACTGAATCGTCAAGAGAAGGGAAATGATAGCGAGATCTCTGCAGTGCAGCAGATTGAGATGGACTATAAGTTCCCTGTGGTCAGTATTGTGGATCTCAATGCGTTGATAGATTACTTGAATCAAAAGGGGGATCTTTCGAACTACCTAGATGCAATTAAGAAGTACAGAGACATGTATGGAGCGTAATGTTCACTTTTTACTTGTTACAAACATTTTAGTGACGAGAGTATTGACTAGCAAAGGAAGAAGGGAGTGAGAGAGTGACATGTTGCGTTTTTTCGCGAGATAATCGGTTTTGGAAATATCTTTTATTGTTTAACAGATCATGATTTGTAGGGTACTGAATCAGACATTTCTCTGTTGCCTCCATCCCAATCTCTGCTTGATCTTTGATATGCACACAGATATGAGATAATAGCTCAGGAATGCTACATAGTATTCGCATACTAGCTACTTACTAGAAATGATAGATATCAGCGTTAATGAACAGTCTTATCTGCGTCGGAAAGGGAATGTGATAAGCACGGAAAGCAAAAATAAATGCAACATCATACTTCTTCTCTTCATACCAGTGACGAGCAATGAGATAGAGTGGTTCCGATCGGACTGGGAGAAACGAATACGCTTGTAGATACTGATACTCACATCGAGGCCAGTCATATCCCATCCGTTCCAACAAACCACCCATTCTCACCAGAGATTCATATCGTTCCTCAAACCAGCCTCCCATTTCATATCGCAAATTGTAGTATTTGTAAGCATTGGGAAGGTCTTCAAGACAATCGTAAGACTACTTACTAGCTGACCATTCACTATACTTGGGCTAAGTAAAATGCGGAGCGTGTGTTCGATGGATCTTTTGTGAGGTCATCCAAGAGGAGCTGCGCATCAAGTGCCCATCGCTTTTTCTTTTTCTCATAATCACTATTGGTGAATCAACCACATACGAATACAAGTTTGAGAGGTCATGAAGAACGTAAACATCCATGTTGGAATTGTAGGGAATGACAACGGTTATTGTATTTGGAGTATTCGACATCACATACTCGTGTGTTACACCAACGTAGGTCCAGTCGATGTCGGTGTTGCACACACGAATACTGTTGTAAGATGTTTGACCATATTTCACTTTCACTTCTGCTCCGCCTACCGGATTCTTTTGTGTCTCTAAGTACTGTATCAGCATGACGTGAAGGATTCTATCGAAGGCAAGTCAAGTGGATATTTCTTCCCATTTCGCAGATACTCGTCTCCACTTAGCATTAACGTGTACTGGCATTCTTTTCCAGCCAGTTCCATCACTCTATTTCTGGTGGTTGCGAAATCAACAAATGGCTCAGAATAGACAGCTCCTGGGGTATCGCCAAATGCTTCCTTAATGAGGAGTGTGGTATTGTCTGTTGATCCTGTATCTAGAATGCAGTATCGGTCAACAATCCCTTTCACGCTTTGTACAGTCTTTTGGATAGAAGCAGCTTCATCTTTCACAATCATAATTAACTCTAGAAGACATTTCGTAGAAGGAGTGTCTGTTATCTGGAGACTCAGAGCACTCCCCTACATTACAAACATTCAAAAAGTAATTACAATGCATAGAATCACAGTAAATAAGCAGCAGCTATTCATTTTGAGAGAATTATGCACGAATCTATCAAAGTGACAAATTGCTCAAACAAACAGATGTATGAAAGCGCATCTGAACAATTAAACAACAACATCATCGTCATCCTCCTCAATGACGTAGTCCATCAAGATGTTATCATGATTCTGTGTATCCTCCTCACACTCTTCGAACACCTCTTCATCTACTGCTAATGCCTCTCTGTCGCCGATACCTCCTGCGCTGACTTTCTCCTCCTCCTCCTTTCGGCTCTTCACTTGGAGCACTTTCTTGAGTCTGAAGATGTCTTCTCTTTCCAACTCGTCCAACTCAGACTCGATGTAGTGGATGTTGGCAACGATCCCAGGGATCACCACGTTATCCAACGCATTGACACGACGATTTGTCACCTTGATTGCCTCATCGAGAGAAATAAACGAAGTCTGCAAAGAAGACAAACGGATCAACACTTGCAGGAGCTCCGACCAAATCTTGCGACATTTATCGATCTGCTGACCTCCACGACCCAGGGCAGGTTCATCTAGTTTGCACTCTATGAAAACCCTTACCACTGGCAACATCTCTGTGCTTTGATTTAAAAACAGGAAGCTTCACTCCAGCGACATTATCAATGTGAACCTCGAGGATTTCGGAAGCGTCCCCAACATTATCAATTACTTTACGACTAGAGAATAACGGCGAAAAACACAGTTCTTACGTGATGTCCCCGGCAGCCCACTTTGCTTCAGAAAGAGAGATAGAAGCATTTCTCATCATTTCAGAAACTTCCTTCTTCATCTAGAAATCATTATATTCTTAATAACTCCATACTTCCATAATCTCTTTCAAAAGCTTTCTATAACGAACAGTAAGTGCATCGGACTTCTTCTTTAGCAATTCGTAACCTAGGCAGATAAAAATTCCATATCTTTCTCACCTTTTCTTGCAGAAACAGCTTTTGCCTTGAAGGCTTGCAGCACCCTATTTCAGAAGATGTTCCACTATAACATACATTCGAGTAGGAAGTGCCTTTTGGTCAGACATTGTGCTATAGCTTCAAATGATCCAAAAGGTGGAAATACCTCTGTTTGGGCGTTTCAATTGAATGGTCTGTTGTTTTTCGTTTAATCTTTTGTTAATTGTAATCATTTTCTCCGAAATAACCAATTGTGGAAATCTACATCGTTTGGATGAACTTGAGCAATCTCGCCAATGAGAAGATTGCTCCAATATTTTGTTTGGATCGACAGCCATGCTTTGCTATGGTTCCATTAGAGAGAAACTGTTTAGAATGTACAAAATAACACGTGCCGTGAAAATAGGTCGATAACCGTTTCTTTCGGATAGTTTTGCAAAACCATGTTGCGACGTAAGACGATTTTTCTCATCATCATCTGCATTGTGTGTATTATTTCGCTGTCGCAGTTAGTAGTCTTTCTCAAGCTAGATGTTTCCTCTTTCACAAAAATGGTTTCTTTTTTGTAATTCTGTAATGAACAGTCTATCTCTTCTCAGTACGAGAACTCAGTTTCCGGTGGTAGAACAGGGGACATCTATGTTTTAGCATATCTTTAGCTTCATATCTAGCAAACACTGAAGGGAGTTAATCTCCGAGACGTAGTGACATTCGTCGTTGCTTACATGTAGACAAAAAAAACAGAGACGTCAGCAAACATGAATCCGTTTGAGTTTTCTGAAAAAGGCGAATCTCTATATGCCGGATTAGGACTTTCTTCCTTTTCGTCTTTTACTTCTGAAAGTGTTTACCAGAATCCGTTTGTAGGGAAAGAAATGGTCAGAACTCTACCTGGACGATTGATTGTGTTTGAAGCTTCTCGAAAAGAGAATCGCTATGCCATCGGAGGAAAGAGAACAGCTCTCGCTATCTTAACATACAACCGTCCATCCTATTTGCTCAAGACGTTCAATCAGATCGTGAAGGTGCTCAGCGATCCATCAAACACGTTCTATGTGGATATTGTGATTTCGCAGGATGGCGACGATAACACCGTGAAGAACTTGATAGAGACGATCAAAGACCGCATGGTCACCGAGCTTCCTTTCTGTTCTTTCCTCGCGCTGAAGCATAAGCGAATGAAAACGGAGCTTGACAGCGATTATTCGATGGTCTCCCAACACATAACATCGGTCTTCAATTCGTTATTCTTTGAGCACAACTACGATCAAGTCATTCTCTTGGATGTATGGATAGAGGTCATTTCCTGTGTAGGATGATGTGCTTATTGCTCCTGATTTCTTCGGTTACATGAGTGCCATGTCCTATCTTCTCTCCACAGACACATCAGTGTATTGCATCAGTGCTTACAATGACAACGGACAGCCTGAGTTCGTGTTTGATCCCAGTACAGTAGAGCTGATTTCATCATTGTAGCACTGGTGTGGCGAACTGATTACTTCCCTGCTCTTGGGTGGATGATTCAGAAGAGTCAATGGAATGAACTGAAACAGAGCTGGCCAACAGATTACTGGAGAGACTGGATTCATTCTCCCTTGATTCGACAGAAACGTGTATGCGTCTATCCTGAGGTCTCGCGAATTGTCACTTTTGGTGATGTGGGTATCAACAAACATCCGTAACGAATTTGCTATCGTACTCAGTAGATTCTACTGGGACCAAGAATCAAAGATCAAGCTGAATGATCAGCCTGTTGACTTTTGGAAGCGAGATATGAGTTATCTTTTGAAGGAAAACTACGATCCCATTTTCCAGAATTTGATTAATGAGGCTGTGACCATCCAAGCACTAGATGAATTAGTGACTGTTCCCGTTCAGAATAGTGCCAAGATATTCTATTCGTTTCGATGCACATGAACTGTGATCTGTAGGAAAACTCCAGGACCTCGTAGTTTCTTCTCCATTGCGAGTCAGCTTGGGATCATGAGCGATGCTTCTTGGGGAATTCCTCGCACTGCTTACCTGGGTGTTGTTACGATTAATTATAGTGGTATCCGTCTTTTCCTTGTACCAGATGGTGGAATGTCCGATTCATACTAATACTCTCTTGTGGTTTTATTTTTGTGCTCTTGTTTGTTTGATCATTCTAGACAAGGTGAGTTATCGGAAAGTGATACAAGTGATATGACATTAATTGCCAGACCACTGAGAAACCATCCACCACTCTTCCCAGACGATCTAGAGGAGAATTACCAACTAATAAATCTCCTTCCATATTGTTGGGTTCATGAATAAGAAATCATCACTTACCTTGATTCAACTACTACTATTCAAATATTAATTGTTCTGCAAGCAGTTGCAAATAACCGTGATTGTTGCCCTGCCCAATTTTTTCTATTTGTTTTAGATAAGGGGTAACAGTTTTTGATAATACAAACTAGTAGATATGCGACTTACTCAAGATATTATTGTGAATGCAAGAACTTACTACAATCCCTTGAGACAGTATACGTTGGACCTGCGAGGACTCAAGATCGGCGTTATGGAGAATCTTGGAGCAGCAGAGGATCGTTATGATGTAATTGATCTCTCTGACAACTCCATTTCTGTGCTTGAAAATATCCCAAAGTTTCCTCGACTGGAGACAATACTGTTATCGAATAATCTAGTGAATCGTATCGCAGGAAACACCGGATCAAACATACCGAACTGCCGTGACCTTATGTATATCCTGTTTTGCGTTCTTTGCTGAATCCTATCTGTTTCTTAACTGTTACTGACTAATAATCGCATTTCGAGTTTTGAAGAGATTGAACACTTAAAAGACTGGGTGAACCTAAGTATGTTGGAGAATATTGGTTTTAACTATAGCGAATCTTTCTCTTATTGATAATCCGATAGAATCGGAGCCTAATTTTCGTGTACATGTGGTAAAACTTCTCCCTCAAGTCAAAGTTCTTGATTTCAAGAAAGTTAGTCAAAAGGTAGGCTTAGTACTTTGTATTGAGCGATAGGAGCGTGAAGAGGCTGCAGAACTACCATAAATATAGTTATACTCACTTGTTGTGATGTTTGTTTAGAAATCGAATGTTCTGTGGGATCCCTCACTTTGTGTGTCCTGGTTTTGAAGCGACTATAATAAAACTAGTAAAGACATGTCAGAAAACGGTTTTTCGAACCTAGGAGATAATTTCGAAAACAAAGAAGAGACTTCAGCTTCGGCACAACCAGCTCCAACTGATGTGCGTAAGTTACTCTGCCTCTTTATTATTTCATAGAGCCTGTAGAAAACACCGAAATTCACACAGACGAAAATGGAATCACCTGTTAGTTTCTTCGCTGTTGGTAAACTGTAGACGTAGATGGACTGTGCATGAACTGTGGAAAGCAGGGACATAATAAGCTAATGATGACGCGTATTCCAAATTTCAGAGAGATCATTATCGTGGCATTTGAATGTTTTATTGATAATAACCTCTGACCTCTAGGCCCTTATTGTGGTTTCAAATCGAATGAGGTTCAGAGTGGAGCTCCTATCCAAGAAAAGGGAGTACGCTTCCAGCTGACTGTTTCAACCAAAGAAGTTGAGCTGGAGACATTGCTTCATACATAGGACCTTAATCGCCAGGTAATTAAGGGAGACAATTGCACCATCAGCATTCCAGAGTTGCAGTTGGACATTCCTCCGATTACGCAGCAGGGCGATCTAAACACTGTGGAGGGCATCATTTCTCGTGTCGCAGAGCAGCTTCGTCTGGAGCAGCCTTATCGCAAAGAGAACTGTCCTGAGGTGTACGAGCAGGTGGAGGCGTTCTGCCAGCGCATCGATAGACTGGCCAGCGGAGAAGAGATCCCATTCACGTTTATCGTGGATGACCCTTCCGGCAACTCGTTCATCGAGAACCCCTATCTTCCTAAGGTTGGAATGAGTGAGATTGTGAACCTCAGAAAGACCCCAATTGCCGCGTTTTCCACTATTATCGAACTCGGGAGCAGCATCTGGTTTGCTTGTTTCCGTCTTTTCATTCTAGGCACTGGGACTGGCGTTGCCTGAAGACGAATCGACTGTAAAGTGGGGAGAAGAGGGTCAATACGAGGAGGAATTAGATGGTGAGTGTGAGATGTGCTAATGACGTATAGAGAAGAAAGAAGGAGGAAATCTACATATCGAGTCAAAATATCAGCATTTTGATAGCTCTGCTGTGGATGCTGATAAGGAGATGATGGTGATGAAGTGTCCTTGCCATGCTTGCGGTCGCATGGGAGAGAGTCGCATGTGTCTGACCGATATTCCCTACTTCAAGGAAGTAATCATTATGTCGTTTGTATGTGACTATTGCGGATTCAGGACAAATGAGGTGGCTGTTAGGTAGATGGATCATACGTAGATTAAAGGAGGAGGCTCGATTCCTGAGCAAGGACAGCGCATCATTTTGCGATCTGATGAGGAACATGTCCAAGAGGATCTGCGACGTGATGTGTTAAAGAGCGATACTGCGAGTGTTTACGTATGATTTTGTGGGGATTTTGATCATAGATTCCTGAATTAGACTTGGAGCTGGAAGCTGGAACGTTGGGTGGTATGTATACTACAGTGGAAGGTTTACTGACTCAGATTATCGATGGGATGAATGACAGTCACCCCATCTTCTTGGGCGATAGTGCAGAAAGTGAGAAAAAGAAGCAGTATGATGAATTTATGAATCAGCTGAAAGCAATGAGGGATGGAAAGAGAGGATTTACGATCGATATTGTGGACCCATTGGCCAATTCGTGGGTATACAGCGATTATGCTCCTAATCCTGATCCTCGTTTGGAAATCGTTGATTATCAGCGTACCTGGGAAGAGAATGAACAGCTGGGAATAAATGACATGGTTGTGGATGATGATGCAATCAACAAGAAGAATATAGAGGAGCACAAGTCAAAGATGGAAGAAGCAGCAAAGAAAGTAGTCGAAGAGGAGAAGGAAGAAAGAGAACTAAAGGAAGAGGAACAAAAGAAGTTTGACGCCGCAGTCGAGAATGCAATTGAAAAGGAACACAAGTCCGAATAAGGGTAATTATGTTTGAGCAAAAACAAGAGCAACTATCCAATTCTTCGGTCCAATCAAACTTGTGCCATACTTTCAAAAAAGGCTTCAACTAGGAATCAGACAAGTCACACGCACCCTACGACTATCTGTACACTGTCCTCGCTCCGTCGTAGCATCTCGCTTGCTGATAGATCCATCATTCCTGCCAGAACGTCCTGAGCAAAATTCCGTTTAAACTTCTTCTCATCCTCAATCACATGTGTCAGACTGCCTGCAGGACCTGTGATATCGGACCACTGAACGTATACGTAAGGAAATCCTTTCGGAACCGAACGCTGGATTCCCTTCTCTGTTGTATCCATGCACTGACGATTGGCTGCTTGCCACATATCATCACACTACACTTGTACCCCTCCACTGCACATACTTCTAGCATCGCTTTTCGGAAGTAGATAGGAGCATCCATTTCCACCTCTTTGGGCACCATCACGCACTCCACGATGCAGTGCTGCTTGCCTCGAGGGAGATGAACCTCTTCAAAGCAGATCAGCCCCTTTCCCAGAGACCGTGCCATCGCCGTAAGTGCATGTATGAATCGCTGGATCTCGTACATGACATCCTCATCGCACTCGGTCTGCGACCACACGTGCTGGAGAGGGCAGATCTGGACGTGCCAGGGATTCAAGCGCATCTTTGCGCACATCGTGAGGTAGGTATAATTTCCGAGGGCACTACATATCAAGCAGAACGATCGAGTACATCAAGTTCTCCTTGGGCATCAGCGAAGAACCGTAGCAATAATAGCAAGTCGATGTGATATGAGTCCAGCGCTTCTGAGCCTTCACGGCTTGCTCCATCTCCATCTCCTGCCTCTTCCTGTCTGTCATGTATTCTTCCTTACCGATGTAGAACTTCTCATCGATAACATCTTCCTCATCGAATCCTGATCGACTACTTTCGAGCTATAATAACAAACGAGCACAGTGCAAACTGGATTAAAAAAACTCCCATGCTTTAAGATGTTACTCGCCATCACTTCGTCAATATTCCTCTCGCGGTGCAAGTAAATTGCTCTCTGCATATCTGCAATCGATTGATCCTTTGCCTCTCTGCGCATTCCCTTTCTTCCACCTGATTGATAGTCTTCATCTACTTGTTTTGCGGTCTATTAGTAAAATAGTAATAAAGCAATCACCCTCTCCAGTAGTGTTGGTAGAATACTTCCATTTTCATCAAGAGGAGAAACAATCTCTACTTGGCTCTCTTCTTCTTTGACAGTATCTAAGTAATGAACTCATAGCAACACTGAAAACCTTTTTGAGCCTCTGGAGTCTTCCCTTTTCGGAAATCTTCTAATTCCTTCTCCCATTGCAATGCTTCCTTCCTATTCCCAAGAAGTCTCGCCCTTAAAGCTTTTGCTGCAAGTAGATTCGCCTCATCTTTCTCCATGATTTTGAAATTGACAGATCTTTGAAAGCGGTACTTTGGCTGCGAGTGTTTTCCTCAGTCATTCTGAATTACAAGACGAGAAAATAGGAAATGACTGAAGAACTGCACAAAATGATGAACAGTACAAAGAATTCAAGTATTGGTGTAATGATTAGAGAAAATAATTGTTCTAACAAATGATGGTAGAATATTTACGGTAGGCACATTTATAAACGAATGAAATGCAGGGAATGCTCCGAGGAGTTGACCAGGTGACAAATCTTGTTTTGGAAGATGTTGAGGAGAGGATTTTTTCTCCAACAGAGCCTATGAAGCTTGAAACGTATGATGTATATCTTTTCAGAGGAGACGATACGTAGTTAAAGTGTTTTCTCCTTAATTGTAGGACTTTAATCGCACTATACGACGAAGAGAAAAACAATGAAGTTGACTGGTCTAAAGTGCGGGCAGAACCCATAGATCCTATAGTTCATTAGAGTAGTTTGTTAAACAAACACTGTCTAAATTAGCAATTAAATTTACCACGCAGAGTGGAAATAACTTTTTGTAGTTCTCTTTCCAACCGTTTATTTGTAGCATATTGCTTCTGCACATTTTCTAAAAGTACTAAATCGCGTCTAGACAGTCCGTTTTCAAACTTGTTCAATAATCCCAAGTACTTTACTGCAAACTGCGTTTCTCCATAGAGTAGCATCATTTCCAAGGGAGTCACACCAAGCATCACAATATAGCCTCCTCTATCGAGTGAGCACACATCACTGCAGAACAGCTGGACCAGTTCTTTCGAAGGAGGATCTGTTTCCTTCAGCATAATCATCAGTTCGCAGGTGTTTTGATAACTCACAGTAGTGACCTTCACACCTCCTTCCTCTGCTCTGTGCACCATCGAGATGGCATCCGCGAGTCGATTTTCCTGCGTGTAAAAGTCGATGATGGAGTTCATGAGGGTTGCAGATCTCTACGATCGAGCGACGTGACAAAGAAAACAGGCTGGGACTCGATGCACCTCGAGAACAGCTCCGCCAGCGCGTTGTGTCGAGAGGCGTTTGACACAATGTAATCCGTAATCGCGACGGGAAGTCTCCAGTTGGTCTTGATCTGCTGAAGGAAGAAGAGGAGCAAGTCATCTCTCCCCTCTGCCATGAACGCCACTATGGCGTTCTGGCTGGAGCGGTTGTTGAACGACGGAAGCACCTTTCCTTCAGCAGCCAAATCCTAGGAATGATAGAGAGAGAGTGTGCAGACGTGCAATGAATCGATCACTGAACATATGGACTCGTATGCATCCAAAGAAAACAAACAGTCCATTACAATATCGTTGATAAACGCATTGTTCACATAGATCTCTTCTTGACAGATTTGCTGGTAGAACGATTCAATAAGCTTAGAATTCCCTATTTCGCACGAGAGGCGAATGAGACAACGCATCGTGAGTGCATGCTTTCGAGTCAATCTCATCTTTTGAATTTTGGTAAATACATTTTCCAAATCTGGTATACCACACGATGCCCCTAACTGCCTCATCAAGGAACAAACGATGCGAAAATCACTTCTCGGTAAGAATAATGGCAACGAACTGTAAACAACTAAACTAGACTGGAGGTTGTTATTCATCACATAGTGCGAAAGCTGAATGATGCGTTCATCCTCCGTCCTATCCAATATATCTTCATCTGTGTTAGATAACTGACCGCTTACAGATGCTCGTGTATGAGCTGAGCGAGAGAAGAAATTTGGGACCAAATCAGTAGATCGTACAACCAATCTCCCAAACTGATGTCCCAACGGTTTGAAAAGAGAAACAAACCGTGAGACGAACATTGAAAAATAATAAACGATGAAAGAATAATTCTTTGATATCTTTTTTTGTAGTACATCATTATCTTATGAATAGTCATCAATACAGTCAATGTATATCCGTAACAAAGAAATTGATGCAAAACAAGAACGCTTTTCCTTTTCTACATCCTGTCGATCCCATTTCTCAGAGCTGCCCAACATACTACGATGTAATAAAGAATCCTATGGATTTGGGTACAATAATGGTACGTTTTTTCGGTCTTTGTACTTTTACTTAGGCAAAACTGGAAAAAAAGCAGTACAATTCAGTGGAGCAGTATGTTGCTGATGTAAGAGCTTTCTATGAATGTAATTTAGGTCCATCTCATCTTTTCTAATTGTCTTCTTTTTAACAAAGGTGCCGAGTGTAGAAGGATAAGAAAAATGGCAATTCATCTTAAGAATTATTTTGAGAAGGAAATGGTTAAGTTGGATAATGAAAACCAATATGCTTCCAAATCAAAATCCGCTGAAAATCTGGAGTGGAAGCAGTGCTACAAATGTTTTAAGTGGAGAAAAGTACATTTAGATCGTGACGTTCCTTCCCGCTGGTGTTGCGGCGATGGGGACAGTGGCTACACCTGCGATACTCCAGAAGAGATATGGTACTCTGAAAAAGCGATGAACGATGGAAACTCTTTCTATTCTGTAATTGTGAATAACATAAAGCAGCAGAATTCGAGCATCCCTCATCTTCGCTCTCGTTCAGTACAAAGAGTTCAGGACATGGTTAAAGAGAACTACTTTGATTTTTTTATTTACACTTCATGGAAGCTGAATACCTCGATACGCAATGATATCTCTTCAGTCCTCAGCAAATTCGAGTCGCTTTTTGTCACTCCGTCGATCCTGTCTCAAGCAAACATTGAATTTCATAGTGTTTTTCTTCGTTTCCTTATTCACCATAGGACTGGGACGCGTTTTGGCTGTCTCATAAGAGGAAACACCCTGTTTTGAAGAGCGTCAAGGACTCTTCAATGGTAGAAGAGCTGTATTCTATCTACATCAAGCCTTTCGAGCACGACTGGGAGGTGCTTCCCACGACTGTCGAAGCTTCTAATCTACAGTCGCCGTCTATTGCAAAGCCTTTAGGGGCGTCTTCTGGTATGTGTAGTATTTGCAAACAAAGAAACGAAACACTTGTTTGTTTTTCATGTCAGCAACGTTATCGTGCGTCTTGGGATGATTTACCGTTGTGTATTGTTTGTGGACTTGATATTGACCCATCTGAGTTCCCTAGTTGTTATCACTGTGAGTGCTGCGCGGGCTGTGCTCATGTTTCATGCGTTGGAGAGTGTGTCTCCACCTGGATATGTCGTTTTTGCAGTCAAAAGGGACAAAAAATGTCTATCTATTATTCCATTGATGATAAAAAGTCGCGTATCCTTACACCTATTTACATAGAATAGGCTTCTATCTACTTGTTTATTTGACATAATCTCTATCTAGTTTTGTACACATTTCTTTCTAAAATGGTCGATAACAAAGGAGAAGAAAAGGAAAATCCCATTGTCAGATTGATGCTGATGCTGCTGTCTCCTGGAGGTGGTTTATGCAGTAGATCTCTCATCCTTAGCTAATACAGCGTCACTAATCTTTCTGGATATTATTCTGGTTTTAGAATGGGTTTTCATTTTGATCAGTATGTTCTATCACTACTACAACATCCATATGTTTGGCTCACTCGATTCCTTCACTTTTAGCTATATCATCGGTATTTTGACTACTCTCCTTGTTATATTCGTGAATTAGTACCTATACTGGGTTGAGTCTATCGTAGTTTAGCACCCAAAATCAACGAGGCTATTACCAATGCAGAAGAGAAAAAAGAAGAGTAGTCGCTTGTTTCTTAACAAAAACATAGTAAAAGGATCTAAATAGGAATACCGTTCTCATCACGTCTAATCGGTTCGTATACTTCAACCGTCTTACCGGCTCCAGCTTCTGCTTCTTTCTGTGTATATTGCTCTTCATTCGCCCTTTTCACACTACAACTAATGCACTCGATCAGAGACTTACTTCTTTCGATGTAACTTTGTCGTCAAATGTTCGTCCAAGATCTCCTTGGTCATGAAGTGCTTATCACAATACAGGCAATAAAACTGACCGCCTCTAGTACTAATAGGACTAAATCAACAGAAACCCAGGAAGATCTTCGTCATACTCCAGAACTCTCTTTTCCGGATCAAGTTTAAGTTCGTCCTACTACTTACTCCGGCAGAGACATTAAAACCTGAATACGATCTAGATCCTTAGACCGCATCTTCAAGGAGCGCATACGCTTAGTGTATCGCTTAGAGGCACCCGCCTGTCTCTTTCCCTTTGTTTTTGCACCACTTCCCATGGAGAGAAATGCAGAATAGGCATAAAAGGTGAAATAGGACTCTGTTATGCTGACTGAGTGGAACTAACTCGAAGCGCTATTGGTGTAGTGGTTAGCATTTACGCTTCCCAAGCGTGAGACCCGAGTTCGAATCCCGGATGGCGCATTTTTGTTTTCCTGAATTTTTCTGGAGTAGTCTAGATTTTTCTGAACCATGGCGACGAAGGATTCTGGCTCAGAAAATGATGTTTTTGACCATGAGGAGGGTTTTGATGTATTGTTTTGAACATGTGATTCTCGCTTAGGAGGCGAATGAATATGACGAAGATATGGAGACTTTCGACCAGTATGGGAAAATGCCTCCACTTCCCGGAATGACGGAAGAGAAATGGAACTCTCTTACGGAGCTCCAAAAGGAGGAATATATTAGCGAATACAATACAATTCGCGAGAAGGATGAGGAATTGAAGCGACTTCGTAACAGAGTCAGGTGAGATGGCTGTTTTCGTGCATTAGATGTAGAAGAGGACAGAAACGTCGTGAGATGGAACCAGGAGATGATTCAACTCAAAAACAGTGAACGTACTCTTCTCTCTGAATGGTAGAGCGAGTAAAAAGCCAAAGAAGATCAAAAGATCACATCAAGAACGGCAAGAAGTGGAATATATGAGTGATGACTACAACGAGGAGGATAGTTTCATTGATGAGTAGTGCTGGTGAGTCACGTTGATTTTTAGCGAATCGGACAACGACTTCTACGAGGAAAAAACGAATCGGAGAACGCCGAGGAAACTCACGACTTCAACAAAAAAGCGAAATGTCCCTGATCGAATCGATTTTGAAGACATGAAATCGCTGTGTTTTTCGCGTGACCAACTGCTGTCCTACCTTTCCAATGTGTTTTTCGACGAGATCGTTAAAAACGGGTTTATCTTGCATCGCGAGACACTCGGAGACCAGCAGGTGTACTTAATTCGCCAAGTCCGGGATGTGAAGGAGTGCAGAGACGAGTACTACGTCGGAAACATCCCGACTGTGAAGGTAGTCGTCGGAGTGGCGTCTTTCTGTAGATTCTTGTCGTTACGTACGGAGAGGGAGAAAAAGAAGTCGACCTGAATAGCGTGAGTAACAGCAAGTTGACAGATGCAGACTTCACGAGCTTTATTGAAGAGCGAGAGCATCACTATCAGTCGATCATGACAAAAGCGGTAGCAATTCGATGTGGAGATGACGTGAAGGAGTGCAAGAAACATCTCGAACGAGTGAAAGAACTGGAGACAAAGATTCCAACCGTGAAAGACATGGAGGCGATCGTTGCGCGTCGCCAGCTCACTGTGCGCCTTGTGCAGGTGGATGACGTGTAGGTAAACGTCCAGAAGATCAACACGGTACGGCTGCGGGGTGACTTGGAAATCAAAAAGGATCAGTTGGAGAACGAATTGAAACTAATGGAAAACGAACTTCAAAAGTCGCGAGGCCATCTCTACAATGAATTGGACTCTCGTCATGCTCAACTGGAGAAGGAGCTGGCTGATGTAATTAATCGCATCGAAGAGTTGGAAGAGGAGGAAGAGGAGCGTATTCGTTTATTGAAGGCACGCGATACTACAATCATGAAGATTGCGGAGAAGAACGTGCAGCTAAACCATGAGCTGATGAGACAGTCAAGCCGGAATCATGTGCTCAGTTGACTAGTACTTTCATGCGTAGAAAGATAACTTCATGTCACGCAAACCAACGTTGCCTTCCGTGAGTTGGAGCACAGGAGCCAATCAGCAAGAAATAAAGGAGGAGAAACAGCTGGAACCTGAGAAGAAGGAACGGACTGAGAAGAAGCCAGATCTCATTTCAGCAGAATCGTTTCACTCATTCAAACTCAACTTGGATAAACCTACTGAAGAGGTGAAACAACAACCTGTATCTCCAAAACCACGAAAACGAACGGGAATGTCTTTATCTGATTATCTAGCGATGATGAAAGAATCGTGTGTTTGTTAACAAAAGGAATAGCTTCGTTTTGGTTTAGTGACACGATGCTTGATCGTGGTAAAATTGAGAGAGGGAAGTCTTGAAACAGTTCCTCCTATGCGTACCTTCATCAAATCACCCTTCTTCTTGGCAGGTTCAGGAATCTTCTTTCGATACATCGTGTTCGGAATCGCAGGGACAGCAACGGGTTTGTGTGATATCTTTTCCTTTTTCTCTTTCGGAGGAGGAGCAGCTTTCACTTTGATTGGGCAGTTGATTTCCAGTTCTTTGTATATCTTGATTAGGCTTCTCGGCATCGTTGATGCAAATAAGGGACAAAACACTTTCTACTGTTGATGAATAGTCGATCTACTACATCGAGATACCGCTGGATGACATCCTCCTCGGTTGAATAGAAAGAAATCTGCTTTAAAAACCGTATGATCGTCGAGAGGTATTCTCGAGGGGCAGGATCTCTACATTTAATAACTATTCTTATCAATACGTGCAAGACATTTTCCGTTCTGTGTTTGGGGTATATTTACAAATATCTATTCGACATCCAGATGTTCATATCTTACATAATCGAATCAGTGACTGCAAAATCACTTCACGAAAGCGGATATGAACAACATCTCGATTGATTCTATTTATGAACCTA
Source organism: Blastocystis sp. subtype 9 (assembly GCA_000963465.1). Taxonomy (NCBI): domain Eukaryota; class Bigyra; order Opalinata; family Blastocystidae; genus Blastocystis; species Blastocystis sp. subtype 9. The sequence continues at coordinate 20,804 of JZRO01000339.1, forward strand.
TTGAAAACTTTACCGTAAGCCATATTTTTGAGTGATATCTTCTTCTCCGATTAATAGTTCCTTCAAAAAAGATACTACTTTTTCATTAAACTCTTCTTCAGCTACAATAGATTTCTCTCCTCACAACATACAGAAATCGTTTCGATACTCTTCCTTCATCTCATCAATCTGTTTAAAAAACCAATCTACCTCCTCGTCCATCATTCCTATTGTCTGGTTATACCTATAAATCACACAGTACGTCTATTTTCACAGGTCTTTAATTTGAGACTTTAGCACGAGACTCAAGTCTCCCATGTGCAAAAACTTTGGTCCTGATTCGATCGAATCTAGGGACGTAGCAAGAAGTTTCTCTCTGATTTCCTTAATTATCGGTTCATCTGACCCTTCTTGTCGTGTTGAAGACAGAGATAGTTTGCGCAGATAACAAATATTGGCAAGATCTCCAGGGAAGAGTGCCAAAATCCTTTCCTTTGTTGCAGTATCTATTGATTATTACTGCTTTGAATTTACTTTCTAGAGAGTGATTCCAAAAAGCAAAGAGATCTGTCGACCCAGCATCAAGAAGAGCTGAACAGTCTTCTTCTTCCATACCAGATATTCTCCCCTCCTCTAGAAAGAGATAGCAAGTAGTCGACGAGATTGGGAGGATCAAAGCAGGAGTCTGGTTGTACTCAGCTCGGGCGAGAGACTGCTTCAAAACGAGAGATCGCATGAGTTGGATAAAGACAGAACTCTCACTAAAAAGAAGATAGAATGGAGACGAAAGAATGGACTGCAACGAATCAGCAGTAGTTGGACATGTTTCACAAATCTTTATTTGTTCAATTATCTTTGGTTTTACTGACTCTTCTTTTTGTGAAACCTGCTTTTCTTTGCTGTAATCTTCCACACTCATTATCACACGTGTTCCCTTCTTTGACAAAACAAGATCTTTTGTGATATGAGTGATATCATCTGTATCCATTTGCGGCTCTGCTGGAATTACTTCTTTTTCTTTTGGAGAAGAATAATGATGAATATCAATACACCGAACAGTATCGATACAATCTTGATCAACGAAGAGCTGCAAAGAGCAGCAAGGATGATGAGACGAAATCTCAGTTGGATGTGGATTCCAGTATTGTTAAGCATACAAAAATGAATTAAAAGGATATGGGAAATGGTAACACAGGGGACAGTAATAGCTGAGAATAAGAAAAAAGAGTCCAATGAACTGGTGTGAGTCGTGGATACTGACGTAGCAATAAATCTGTTTCTTCTTGAAGGTGTGATAGAGAGGGAGGATTCCGATTTAGGTCCAATATCATGGCATTGATAGGGGATCGTAGAACCACCGAAGTCTCATCCTTTTCAGACTACCCTTAAACAATCCAATCTCAAATACTTCTATTTCACGAAAATGGGGGGCCATAAGATCCTTCTCGACCAGAACGTTCGATAAATCGCCAATAAAGAAGAGGTTGGAGGAGGAAAGAACGTCGACAGTAGAAGCCTGCTGTGCTTCATTAATTGTACTACATTACAGAAGAAAGCCGAACCTACTCCAGCCACACATGCAATGGGGACCGTGTAGATTGAACAGTTCCTTGCACCTATCATTCACATCAAAGCTAAGAGATACGAGAAGTGATCGCTCATCCAACACTTCCACTTCTTTACGAAGTTGTGCCTGCAACTGGGAACGAAGTTCTTCGTTAGAAGTAGAATCTATTTCCTTTTGTATATGGATGACACGCTCTTCCTGCTCTTTCATTGCTTGTACCATTTTCGAGCTATGAGTGAAGAGTGAAGAAAAGTGTTACTTTTGCTGGATCTTTGATCCTATAAGAAACACATTCTGTAGCTGCTTCAACTGATCTTTCCATTTCTCGAAACTAGTATGACTGATAATCTAAATACAATAATGTGAACTCCATTTACTTCGTATGAGAAGTCAAAGGGACTTGCAGTTGTAAAACAGTTCTTTGAAAGCAATGTGATATATCTGTTCAGTTCGATAGGCGTCTTACCGATCTGTTTGCGTGAGTCAAAAAAGCGATGACTAGAAAGCAGCAACAAATGTAATATACTTCCAATAATAGGATGACTGATTCTGCTGGCATGCGATTAACAATTTTAGAATAATCAAAGATAGAGTATTGAACGATTTCTGTATCTACATGTTCATTCGATCTTTAAATCACAGACATCTGCTTTGGAAGATGCAAGAATGCTCCCAATATCAATAACAATGGAAACAGAATTGGATCTATGATGAAAGGAATAACACACAAACTACTGATTCTGAATTGTGGTATCCATAACCTACAATTCACTGCTGATAATTTTCTATTTTTAAAGATACAGGGTTTGAAAACAATAACAGTCCTGAAGAGTGTGAAGATATAAGCAGAGAATTCTGATTTCCTTTTGTGCTGTTACTCTTTGGTGATCATGACACGAAATGAATTGTTTGTATTTCTTTCTATTGTACTCATAACCTTTTTCTTTATAGTTACTCAGCTAAGTCTATCCTCAAGGATTTCGCAATATATCCAACAGGATGTGGTAGTGGTATCATATCATGTAGACAATGGAGTGCCAACAATTCTACCTCCTACAGAAATACCAATAACCTCGGTTCCAAGAAAAGAATCAATACCTACTCCTACCCTTTGTCCTACAGTCTCTCCTACTACAGAGCCTCCTCAAAAAGTGGAATTCGGGAATACAACTCGATTTAACCCTGTTGGAATCCCATTTTATAAGAAATCGTGGTATTTGTTGTATCGACATTATCAACGCATGAAACAGAATGACTCGACTTCTTACATCCATTTTGATAAAGACTCACCTTATACCTTCTTTCAGGGAGAGACTGTGAATTATCTATTTATCCCATATGGTTGTGTCAATCTTTATAAGCGTCAGATCATCATTATAACAAATCCTCCTAATAGAACAGCACTCAAGACGCACCTCCGTCCTTCCTCCGTCCTTCATGTCAGTTCTATCAATAGGACGCTCCCTGGCTTTGAGTCATTGCCCTTGTTTACTTCAGATGATCCTGATATTCCATACACTGTGCACAGTTCGAACCTGACATGGCTTCTCTACACTCCCAAAAAGGCCGGTGAAAGTGAGTGCATGGATTCGCTGCAGCAGTATATTCCGCTCTTTCTGCACTCTGTGCGTCCTCTCTTTCCGATCGATGTTTGTTTTCTAACGCTCTTTAAGCATAGCCTGATAACGTCATCGTTCCGTTTTACCCCACTTCTCGAAGATCTGCGTGTTCGAAGCTGGTGTTTGAAATCGGTCATTTCTCCCTGCTGTCCGATTCCCTGTTGCTTTATGGAAAAGCCTACCAGAACGCGATGAATCGGCAGTCCATAGCGTGCTATCAAAACATCGTATCGTAGTCTCCATATCACCTACTAGTTCATTTCTTCCGCAGCCAACCAACCCATCCTCTTCGAAAATTCGATCCAATTCGACTGTTTTCGAGCTGCCGCCTACCGCTACTTCAACATCAATCCACGATATGGATCCAATGGAACGCTGGTGGTCACTCACATGAAGGAAAAGCACGAGCCGCGTCTCCGTGTCGAAGAGCGAGGTGTGAAGGGACGCAGCTTTGATGTGGAAGAGCGAAGTACGCGCGAGAGAATCTTGCTGTACTGTAACTCGGATGTCGTTGTTCAGAAATGGAGTAAGGATGACTATTTTCCTATATTTTTGCTGCCGAAAAGCGCCTTTATTGAGATCGCAAGTCCTGCGATGGAGAAAAGCTGGGTGGAGACAAACTCGGGACGAATGCGGATCTTATATTATTCGTGCAGTCGGACTGGAGAAGAATTAGATGCAGTCGTGAAACAAGCACTGATGGAGGTGAAACGAGTCAAGTATTCATTTTCCTCTTCAGTCGGTGATCATGGACGCATCACAGGAGACGGACAACATGATAAACGAGATTAACTCGATTCGGAGGCGTTACATTCAGAATTACCTACGATTAATCCAGGGACTAGAAGTGACTCTTGTGGATATGAATCTAAAATGTAGGTGAATACTGAAATTGTTGGAATTACTCCTGAGGCTGAACTGCGAAAGCTTGACGTTGTTGGCGCTACAAATGAGATTGTGCTTCTTAGTCTGTTTATTGATTTATGTAGGTTGATATAACAAAGAATGTGCTTCGAATCATTCATACGATTCGGTTATCATTAGTTCTTAGTGATCCTCGTATAAATAAGTAATAGCATATTTATTGGAGTCTGTTTTATGTACTTTACCTGTTTGTTTGACTATACATTAAGTTGTTCATTGTGAAGACTAACTTATGAATAACCGCGGTTCCTCATTGAAGCGAAAGGTAATAAATCGAGCCATCTGAAGTCGTCTTTTTCCTTTGGTAAGTATTTTTATGTGAATGTGTTTGAGAGTTTCTCATTATTTTAGCGTTTGCCTCTTGGAATCGATATTATTCAAATGGTGTGGTCTATTGGAAAAGTATTAGGAGGATATCTTGCAGAAGCGCATCCGGTGCTAAGTAAAGACGAAAAGTAGAATCTGGCTGTTTTTGGTTCACTTGTTAGAAAGTTATTTGTTTCTCACGGTTCAAATATCCGTATCTATGATGTAAACACTTGCTCGTTGGAAAACACTCTGGTATGTCTGTGATGATATTACTTTACTTTTAGGTGGGACATCAGAGCTATGTTATCGGGTTTTTCCTGAACCCATTTATTGATTATCAACTCTTTTCGTTTGATGTCGATGGGGAAATCCGTATTTGGGATCTTCAGGATCTGGGATGCATAAAGGCGTTCCGCATCAATGGCGTTCTCCAGATTAAGGGAATGCTGGCACATCCTACGGAGCCTAATGTGTTTTTCGTGATCGTAGTCACCAGGATCGAGAAAGGTTGTTCTTTCTCCCTTTGCTCACTTCTAGAAACCAGTTACTGGAGCGTAGTGCAGTACAACATGGAGTACCTTTTGTTGTGTCCTTCTACCTAGAACCGATAGGATCGAGCGTGAGATCATCCGGTCAACGACCAACTTTGTCGCCATGGCTTGCAGACCAGTAGACCCTTCCTTCACTTGTTCCTTTTCTCTCCTGCTCTCATCCCCAGACAACCCGGACACTCCCTACAACTATGGCTGCTATCTCGCCATCATCGTTGCTGGCAGTCTCTACATCTACACGAGTCTCACCGACCAGATCTGCAAACTGAGCGCCGTAGGCATGGGCCTTGCCTTCCATCTAGCAATACTTGCTTGGGTCGGTGATTATTCATCCCACGGAAGATGTGGTGATAACCGGAGACGCGCACGGCCGCATCGAGCAGTGGATTGTCCTGTCTCAATGCGCACCTCCTGCGTGGGCGATCGAGGAAGTGAACAGGGCGAATATGCAGCACACGCCTCTCTCTCCCATGTTTGATGAGTCTCAGCCGTATCGAGAGGTGAGGCTAACAACACCTGTAGATGCGTGGGTCGTGTATGATGTAGAAAATGGGGGTCACTCTGCACTGGCACTCTCACCGAGTTCGAGCCTTAGCTTTTTCTTCGAGTGGTCTGCTGTTCTCGGGAAGTGATGAAGGTACGATCGTGACGTGGCCTCTCCCCTCATCTCGTCCTTCCTTTATTCCTCGTGTGAGTCGATCCATCCGCCATATTACGGCAACTGCAGATGGGTCTCGTCTCTTCGTTGCTAGCGGAGATAACTCCATTGTCTTTGTAGAGGCGACGCAGCGATCGATTCGAGGGCAGATCATGGGATTGGGATTAGCTCCCTCAATGGAACACATATATCAAACGTTTTATGCGCTAAGATTTGGACTTCTTTTCGACCCACAGACTCGGCGGCTACTCATGAATACACCTTCATCAAGAGGCCATGTTCAGGTGTATGATACATTACTCGATCGTGGAGTGGGTCTCTTGGGAGGAGAGAAGAGAGTGGTGTCGAAAACATCAACAGAAGCACGTGGAGCTCTCCAAGTTGACTTTCTTCGCTGTAGTGCCAATGGAGATTGGCTGCTGATGGTCCAGCGATGGAAAGATGTAGCAGATAATGATCAAACCAATCTGGTCTGGTGGCGTCGCATCGAATCCCCCTCCAATGATTCTGGTGATTCCAGTGCTTCCATTGACTCCGTTGGATCTCCAGGTTGGCAGGTGCATACAACTATTGAGAGGCCGCATCATCACTTGATAACAGCGATGACAACGCATCCTAGACGAAGTGAAATGGTAACTGGTGACATAGAAGGATGGATGAGAGGATGGGAGTTGGTGAAACGAGGAGGGGACCAAGACAGAGATGAGGGAGTGACAAGCGATCATTGGCGTGTGTGGTCTTGTACATGGGAGACTCAACTAGGAGGAACCTCGATTCAGTTCATAACATACTCACAGGATGGAAGTGTAATCGCTGTGGCCTTGGATCAGTCAGTGAATCTGTTAGATGCAGCATCGAAGGAATGTATCGCCGTACTATCCTATCCTTCGCGATATGCAAAGGTACTCTTTTTGTCATTACTGATACGCAGACCCGACTACTTGCATTCTTCAAGCACTCTTCTATCTTGCTGTGCGTTACAGACCACCAGTACTTCATCTGGGATGTTGTGACACGCCAAGTGGTCTGGGAAATCTCTGCGGATGTGAAGTGTGCATCGGTTAATACAGGTCTGGGAGTGGATAGACCCCTCTTTGCTGTCTCAGTGAAAAGTGGGGAGTGCTATGCTGTGCTGATCTATGATCCTGAAAGCGCAACTCCTATCATGTCGATGAAGCTGAAGACAAAAGTGATGGCGATGACATGGGGGCGAGAGAGTGCACAGGAAGGAAAGCAGCTGTGTCTGTTCTGCTTGACGAGGAAAGGAGAAATCATAGAGCTTGTCGAAGGAGAACCGAAGAAAGTGGAAAACAAAGAGCTGATGAGGCCAACTGCTTTTGATGAAGTGTTTGAAGTTGATAAAGTGGAGAGTCTGTCAAAGAAGATGATGAAGAAGGAGAATTATCGTAGGGATGAGATGGAACAGTGAGAAATAGATGACCTGCTGCAGTCGAAGGAGTTCTTCACAATCCTTAATGGACCTTCCCATACACTACCACCTCCAACTGTTCTATTCCAGTCGTTCTTTGATAAAATTACAGAGAAGAAGTGAGTTGATTTAGATCTCTTGTTTGTTTTACAAGTAACGATTGTGACAATGCGGAACAAATCTTCTCCACTCTCAACAGAAAATACCACACGATCCTTTGGACTGGCTTCAAAAGCGAGACTGAGAACCGTGTACAATCAGCTAATATGAGCGAAGTGACGACTATATCCCAAACCAGTTTTGTGTGATACAAAATGAGTTGTTTTTGAACTGGCTTTCGATTCTGATACTAGATCAATAAAAACAAAACATTCTGATGATGTTGAATAATACTTTTTTATTCAATGGATAAAACGGTTTAGGGTAGCTATGTATATGTTTGCATATGCTTCTGATCGGAATAGATGACGCATACAAGACTCTGGAACACTGAATCAGATTCATTTAGAGCTGCTGCAGATAGTCGAAAGTAACATCTCACTTGGCTATACACATAGTTTGCTTTAGTAGTTATTATTGGGATGGTTATCGCGTTATGGAATCCTTAAAGGTGGGCTTGTGCATTGACAACTTTGATAACTGGACTGTCTCTGCTCCTTGCTTGGGAACACTCTTACAGGGAGATGGAGTTGCAGTAATTGAAAACAGTATGGTTGCCGCATGCCATTGGGAGAACAGCAAACTTGATGGAGAATTGATCCTAGCTAGAAAAGATTCTCTCCTTGGTGTTTATACAGTTGAGGAAAATACTGTAAAGAGTGAGCTCTGCTTAGATAACTGTGCTGTCGGTGTTCTTGATCTTGATCCGCAAGGACGGAGATGGGAAGGGTTTATACTGAGTGACAAACCTTGTGGCTATGGAGAGTACTACGACTCTGAAGGCCGGTTAGTGTATCAAGGAATCATGGTGGGAGAGACATATATGTGCTACGGAGTCTGTTACTTCCCAGATATTGGCAAGATATCCTATGAAGGAATGCTGAGCAATGGAAAACGATGCGGAAGTGGATATCAACTGAATCGAGATGGCACAGTGTCGTCTTCTGGCTATTGGATTGACGACAAGGTAGTCTCATCCAGTTACTTTATTAGCTCGAGAGGTGACTTTTCTGGACTCCATTCGCTTCTTCAGCATCTTACAATTAATTGCATCCGAAAAGACATAGGCTCGGAGTTGTCATTTTGTTGTTTCTTTAAACGACTTGAAACTCTCTCCTTTGGAGAGAACAGTTGTCCTTCGGTGGTTTCCTGTAAGCTGTATCATCTTCCAGTCTTACGAAGTGTGCATTTTGGAAAAGGGAGTTTCAGTTCTTGGAAATCTAATTCTTTGCAGCTAGAATGCCTCTCTATATCTCGCTGTCCTGCTCTGACCATTATTTCGTTTGAGAGGGATGCTTGTCACTATGCGAAACAGTTTCATCTCGAACGTTTGTTTTTGTTTTTATTGCGATATAGAATGCGACGGGTTGGAGTCGATCTTGTTTAAAGGGTGCAATTTTGTAGATTCTTCCCTCCAACTGGAGAATCTACCAAAGCTCCGTCGACTTGAAGTGCGTGAAGAGTCCTTTTCTTCTTGCTCGATGCTGCGACTAGAAAGTTGCTTTTCTTTGTGTTAATCAGAAGATTTATCGTCTCTGGAGACAGTAGGACTGGGACGGTGTGCATTTGCTGGATGTAATTCTTATCTTGGATATACGACGCTCGTCTTGAAAGGTATTCGACGTTGTGAATAATCAGCGGCAGATCTTCCCAAACTATCCAGCATAAGGCCCTCTGCACGTAACTTTGTAAACTTCAACAGAATTATTATTCAAAGTGGTGCTATATTATCTTTATAATGTAGATGTCCATTGCTTGACAGGAGATCGCTTGAAACTAGGAGCTCTTGATCTATCCAGGAAAAGCTCAAGTGAATACGTTGTAAAGAGAGTGCTAGAATGCCCCATTTTTGAGAATTCGATTGTTTGTTGGATGAAACCAAATCTGCCTAATTTTGGTCATTCTACAGAACAACAGATTAGAGCTCTAAGGATATCAAAATGCTTGGAACCGGATGTATGCATTGTAAATAGATGAATAGAGAGTAGTTAAAGCTCTACGTGTAGTTTCTCGTCAGCTCTGTGCTTCAAAACCATCTTCCTGTTTGTCCATATTTGCCAAAGGATTTGCAACCGGTAAGATATACTTTTCTGAGTGATAATGACGCAGAGAGTTACAATGAGATGCTGCGTGATTTTGTCAACAAGCAGGAATTGCAACGCGACTTGAGGAGCTACATAGACGCTGCGACACGAAAAGAAGCACTCCGTATGTCGTATTTGGATTTGATTCGAGACAAATACGTTATCAAGTACGTTCTCATTCGTTTCAACTATATCATAGTGGGGATAACATTCCTCGAAAGAGTCACTGTCCTCTCTGCGACATGCCACAGCAGTACATCAGCTATCTGGTTCGAGTGATCTATTCTCGTAAGTGGTAGAACGTTCCCCTCCTCCAGCAGTTCATGCATGAAACAGGAGTGATCCTCAGTCGTCATCACACGTAAATGTTGTCTCTCGTTCTGACTCAAAGAGGCACGTGCAAGAAGCACCAGAGACAGCTGGCTCGCTGCATCAAACGCGCTCGAATGGCGGGCCTGCTTCCTTTCATGATGACTGTGAAGGATATGAAGCTGCAGGAAAGTCTTAACGCGGCTCCCGATCTGGAAGAACTGACTGGCTTAGAAGACATGGAGCTCTCCTCCTATCTACACGAACGGCTCGAAGAGGTGAGGAAGAGCGACAAGGAGGGGAAGTGGGACGGAAAGGAACTCATGTGGGATGGGTCTATAAAGGATCACACAGCGGGAGATGACCTCGAGGAGAACGTCGAAAAGGTCGAAGAGAACCATGCAGAGAAGCCAAAAGAGACGAAGGAAGCGGAGGACGTTTCGTCGGAAGACTTTGTGAAACTGATGAACCTGCTATCGACCCACGAAGAAAAGGGAAAAGAAACAGATCAGTGATTTTAGGAATATGTTGTTTGTAACAAACTCAACATCAGCTATTACAATAAACGTAAAACAACTTAGTTCTTGGCATTCTTCA
>JZRO01000343.1:0-31491 GCA_000963465.1 Blastocystis sp. subtype 9
CGAACTTTCTCTTCTTGATGTTGATCACAACCTTTCCTCCGGTCAAACGACGCTTATGACGAGAATCACGACAAATACCTGAAAACAGTTAGAAGTGTGTTGCAACACAAGAAAACAAAGAAAAGGACGTACCCATATTCGAAAATCAACTGTTCTAGCGATTGTCTAAATTGACCAGAATTGGCGACCTATGAGATGTTCAGTTGTACCTTGATAATCAAGGTGCTCAATATGAAACAAACAAGTCACGAAATTAATTTGGCACCGAAACAGAGTTAATAAAGAACCAAATCAAGATCCTTCTACAGCGGAATTATCATTAGGATTCTCGTACAACGCATAACTCTACAACTCACAGCCCCAAAGCACCCTCACCTGTTTCTTGGCAAAACACATAAAGAATCGTTTCACACTATTCGAATTAGGCCAACGCTGTCCATTCATCTACCCTCAACACTGTCCTCCACTCCTACTGCTAAAAAGAGCTTAAGAACTTCGTGTGAATCGCTAAAGTTGACAAATGCATATCCAAGGTTTCGTTTCGTGAACAGGTCAATGGGCAGTCGCAGCACGGTGAACTTCTCTACGCCTCACTCCGCAGCTCCGCCTCTACCGTCGACGTGTGCTGAGATCACCTGCTCCAGGTCCTCCAGCTTGTATCGATTCGGGATGTTTCGAATCAGCACCACCGTCCGGTTCTCCTGGTTCTGCATGATCAGCTGCGAATCGATGCGGTACGAGTCGTCTCCGGCCTCCCCCTTCTCCCCCGCGTCCTCTGCGGCGCTCTGCACGGGCGCTGCGGTCGTCGGAGCAGCCGTCGAGGTCCCCGTCTGCATGGAGCGAGGGGACTGAGGCAGCGAGGCGGTGTCCACGGAGAACTTGGCGGAGGGGGAGGAGTCGTGCTGCACGGGCCGAGTGGGGTGGCGGGGGAAGGCGCGGGCCTGCGCGACATGGCTGAAGTTCATCGCGGGCACGTCCGAGAAGGGAGAGGCCATCATCGGCTGGGGACTCGAGGGGTCCGAGAAGGGGTGGCGATTCCGCTCGGCGAAGCCGATGTCCTCGTACGCCCCGTCGTAGCCTCGAGAGGGGTACCCCCCGACCGCCGAGCTGCCGCTGCGATGGCGCGACTGGTGCATGCCATAGGTGTAGGAGCTGGAGATGTCGCCGTCCGGGAGATAGCTGTGACGATCAGTCATGGCTCGGTCGCGAAGAGAGGGGCTAAAGTGGTAGTCCGCATCGTCGTAGAGAGAGAAGTTGACGTCACGGTCCATCCAGCGGGACTCTGCTTTGTAGCGTGGCGAGAGTTGATCGTAAAAACCACCATGAGAGTCATCCCATTGCGAAGATGAGAAACGGCTGCTCTTCGTGGGATATGCGAGGTCATAGCGAGATCGAGGAGAAAAAGGATCAACATCAGAAGTTGGAGACTGAAACTGAGAGTACCCATCATATCCACGATCAAACGTACCGTAAAGGGTATTATGGGGACGAGAAGAAACGCTGTAATGGCTTGGATCGCCGTAATGACCGCCCATAACCATTTCATTATCCATAGCAGAAAATTCGTCGTAGCGATGTCTATTTAAATCGTAATTTATTGCACTGGGACTATAAACGTTCTGGAGAGTAGAGTAACTTCCATTTCCAAGAAATGAAGCATCTGTTGGGAAATTATCGGGGCCGTCAAAGCCATCGAAAGTACCATCCAACCGAATGTCATCCATATAGGTTTGGGCCATAGAAGGCCCTTCAGTCACAAATTCACTTGCTCCCTGATCGTCTAGTAATTCGTTCGCATTTAGAGAGTTGACTTTCGTTTCTTCAGGCATACTACAAGTCAAACCTCCAGAAAGAAGCATACACAAAAGAATAAAACCAATACAATAACAAAAGTAAAACGTGCAAATAAAGATTAATATACTCTGAAGATAGTCACAAACTTATCTCCTAACGATTGATGAACACAATAAGTGGAGTTTCAGAGATTGTATCATTGGATGCACTACTTTGATTTGACTTTTCTTTCTTGTTTATAAAGATTTTAACAAACAATGGCAGCTAAAATGTAGTATATGGCTGTTCTGGAACAGTAAACACTGACCACCGACAGAATACCAGTTTCTTCGAAGTCTTCTGGCAAACAATTCCAATCCTCGATAATCTGGTTTTACATTTCTAGTATTGAGACAGACATCCAACGTTACAGAAGAGAAAACTCAGAACAGTCTGGCTTGCGAGAATGAAAGGATACACTCGAGACAAGTAGAGGGACTTTTGGTAGCAATTTACAGACGTGGGAACACACCGGAGCAACTTCTCCCCTTTTCTTTCCAGCCAACTGATAGACATTGTGAACGAGACTGTCCTTCGTCGAACTGAACGTCACTTTACTCCTTTTCAGTGAACTCAGTGTCCTTTTCCATCTCCCCACAACGACTCTTTCAAATGTTTCACGCGTTGGACAGGATAGAGGGACAAGAGGTCTCCCATCTACGGTAGTCTTCACCCAGTAGGCAGTCGTAAGATGTTCAATATTCTTCTCTTGAAAGAAGTTGCTAGAGAGAAGAATAGAGATGATGCCTACAACACCGATGTGATACAGCGAGGGTCGTTCGTGATCCAAACGAGAAAGAGACAGTTGTCATTACAGAGTATATCTGTGGGAAAGGCGCTAAACAGCCGCTTATCCAAATCCAGACTATCTCTTTGCTCTCCATATATTTTCGCACGGCGGACACTCTTATTTGGCCAAGGAGGATCTATCTCGATCTAGAAATAATGCAGTGAAAGAATCTCAACAATATCGAATGCTACATTCACAGGGTGTTTTAAAAATTCAAATACATCGCCATTATAGAATCCACTTCCTTTAAACAGTACAAAATTCGAAGATGGAGTTGGCAAAATATATGTCGATGGATAAAATACAGGGAATGATGAGAACGAATGAGTATCCGTCCTAATGAATTCCTTGTCTGCTATAGCTCCATCCACTTCTTCCAGTAGTTTTTCGTGAAAATGGAGATCCGATATATGCGTGTTTCCAGCGAATTCTTCTCCTGACACTTGCTTTGGAGCAAGAACAGAAGCAATCCGCTTCCGTATCCACTTTGTTGGAGTATCGTCCCTAATAACGTCGGAGCCTTTAAAATAGGGTTTTGAAGGAGGAGGAAAAGCATCTTTCTCCTCAAAGTGTCCATCTTCTTCTACAATTCGATTAAAAGGATTTAATAGAAATTGGACTGATATACAGTCCTCTTCATCGAATTGCATTTTTTTGTTCCTCTATTCAGGAGTTCACCACGATGGAGATTCCTGCAGAGGAGATGGCGCATCCACCGGATAATGATACAGAAAAACTGACCCCAGTAGTAGAAGAGTCAAATGTAAGTTCTGCTCTTTAAATGATATGTATCTAACTGTTGTTTATAGAACAATAAGAGATATAGGACAGAGATCAATGGCCAACCATTACTCACAGAGGAGGCAATGGATGTACTGTGTAACGTGAATTTAAATTTTTATGAGTGTAGTAAACGATCTGGAACAAAAGGAGCAGACAATTGCACAACTTCAGGAACAGGTGAGAGAGCTACATAAACAGATCCAAGTTCAATCAGATAGTATGAAGTCTGTGGGAGATTGGGACGGGTATGATTGTAGTTAAGATTACACTGTGTTGACGTTATATCTAAAAAGGACGACGAGATCAAAAAACTAAAGACGATGTCCGTCACCTCGAATCCGTCTGTGGTAAGAAATATGGCTTCGTTTAAAAGTAGATGCTTTCTCTAGATGAAAAGAATTTGCTAGAGGCAAAAACAAAGCTGGAGTTGGATATGGCTGTGGTGAAGAAGGAGAATGAGCTACTGAAAAGAAAGAATCAGCGTCTTGGAGAGCTGATTATTCAGCGTGATGCGTACATCGCTAGTCAGCGCAAGACGATCGACTCCCTCTCTTCTACAGCGGACCAAACGGAGTCTTTAAAGGTTCCAACGAGGTGTTCCATGAAGAGTAGGTGGAGAAAGAGGAGCTGCAGCGTTCTCTCCGCGCACTCAAAGAGTCTTCTCTTCACCACTCCACCGAAATGCAGCAGATGAAGGCGACGCTGCTCACAGTCCGTCAGGAACTCGATCGCTGTCGTCAGGAGCGCGAATCTACAGAGAAGGAGTACTACCGAGTCGAATGTGCGCTGCGGAAGAACAACGATCTGGTTCTGGATCAGCAACAGAAGCTCGCAGAAACAACGGAGCGACGGAACAGTCTCGCAATTCTCTCCGACGACCAGAAACGCGAGATTCGACTGCTGGAGGGGAATATCGAAGAGCTGAAGAATAAATTGGATCATCTTCGGATTGATTTCGACTCGCTGCAACTTCAGAAGGGGCATTTGGAACGTCTTCTTCAAAGCAACACCGAGAAGTACGAACTCCTACTCGCTGAATACAACGAGATGAAACAGAACTACAAGGATCTGTTCGTACGATACATGGACATCAAGAGTGATAACGACAGGCTGCAGCGACAGGTGAGATAGGTGATCGTCGTTCATCCTAGTGTGAAAACTTGGCTTCGGACGCCGAATTGGCACGGGCATCTGTATACACATATAAGGGACATCTGCAGGACAGCGACAAAACCTTCGATGAGTTGCTGAAGGAAAATCTCTACTTGAGTGGGATGCTGAAGCAGAAAGAGGCTCAGATGCAAGAGGCAGAAAGGCGATGGAGACAGCAGTTTAATGATGCGCTCAAAAAGGCAACGTCGGAGTTTGAAGAGGAGTCAGAATACTTGCAGCCAGAAGTGCTTCCAAAAGTGATTGCAACAGAATCGCCAAATGTAGGTGCATGTGCAGCGAGTGAAGAGTAGCAACGAGGTGGATACAGCTATCCTCTGCCAACACATCATCCTTTTAACACCGATAGAGTATCGTCGCCAGTGAAGACTCCACTACGATCCACTGTACCCTCGAAATTTCCATACCCACCAACAGCTCGTTCTGATAGCACACTTCCAACACAGACACTGTCAACACTGTCAACTAGTAGCACGGTGAGTGAAAATTCCCCTTCTGGATCGTTTGACAAGGTTCTTGGGAATCTGATGCAGCAAATCAGCGAACTGAGTAAAATGGCAGATTCTTTTGAAAGTCAAGACTAACATGTTTATTGAAAACAATGAAGATAACAAGCAATAGCGTTAACACTTATTTCTAGCCTTTTCCATAAGAGTAAGAGGTCGAGTAATGTTCTGTCTGTTAGTATCCACAACTTCACCGTTCGCGATCATCTCGTCGAGAATGAAGTGAGATCTATCAAGATTGTACATAATCTAGGTATCACGAACCTTCCATAGCCCTACATCGATCTCACACACATTTCCAAAAACAGCGTTCAGAGTTTCAACATAACAGTGGATGAACTCGAAAATAGCCATTTCATTCTAAACATCACTCAAAACCACGAGGCCCACATCATCCCCATCGATATCGAGACCAGCAATAAAGTAGAGAGAAGCATAGCGACGGAAGACCAACTTATACTGTCTCAATTCCACAACATTACTCTAACGATTATTCCAGCGAAATCCTAGCCTACGCTAGTGTCCTTCACTCCAAGGCACTTACGAACACATTCTCCTTCCAGAAGAACACGCTCATTCGCGTCCAGGAACTCATAATACTTAGCCAAGCGAGTTTGGCCCACTTTGTTTACCAGAAGGAAAAACTTGATCATTATATCCTAAATATTTGTGGATCGTGCAAAATCTAAGTAGATGAATACACGATATCTCCATTCATAATAATCACTGTTTTTTATACTACTATAATTGTAAAATGAGATTCCACCGTGACTGCCTCTTTTCTTGATTCCCGATTAATAATGACCTGGCCAGTAGGACAAGATTGGAAGGAATAGATCCCAAGACAGTATAATAGTTTGTGGAATACTATGTGATTGCAATCTTATAACCTCGCTTATTGATGAATTTCTACGTGTCTACTAACTAAAATTGCCTTCCCCACTTTTTGTTTAACTCTCCATGGTTTTTTCTTTTTTGATCGTTATTATTTTATAGAACCCTGTAAAGAGTACGAAAAAGCAATCAAGAAAGAAGATGTTCAGAGATGTTGTGATTGTCGCTTCTCTCGCATTTGTGATTAGGAGTCTGTAAGTTCCAGTTTGTGTGATCATAATAATATAGTCCTACGATCTTAGAGAGTCTGTAATAGAGTCTCGTTCGGTTATCATTTAGAATTATTTGTTTTATTGAATACATATTTTTGCTAGTCTATGGTTTGTTGTTGTATTGGATTCATCTCCTTTTCTCCATTTGTTCTTCCTACACACTTTATTAAGAAAGACTTAAACAAACAGACAAGGGCAAAGAACGTTCTAGATTCTTCTTTTCGATCACTTTCGCAAATAATATTGATTTGAAATGGATTCTTATGGTGGTTATCTAGGAATTTTGAAATGGTCGCTAGCGCAGAGCGATGGTACAAAGCCAAGCGAAGTTAAGCCGATGAGTGCAGAAGTACGTCTAGTTGTGTTTTTTTCAAATTGCAGGATCGTGAGTTTTTCGAAAAAGCTGTCGAAGAAGCAAGTATTTCGGATGCTACTCGCATGAAGAAGACACTTGAAGCAATGGAGAAGGAAGGGATTAGCGAAGAGGAGTGCTGTAGGCTGTTAAGTATTCTGGAAGAGTTGTTGGAGAATCTGGACAATGCTCGCGATTTCCAGAATTTGAACGGGTACCAGAAGATTATTGATAAATTGAACTCTTCGGAGAGTAAAAAGGTGAAATACACCTGCTTTTCTCTTCTTGGCACTGCTGCACAGAACCAACCCATTGTCCAGAAAGTGCTGGTGGATGCAAAGGTGATTCCACAGTTGATGAGCTACGTTAGTTCTGTATCGGACATGGACCTCAAGACAAAGTCATTTAGCTGTGTGTGCTCTATCGTAATGGGTTACGAGGACGCAGAGAAGGTGTTTCTCTTCAACAACGGACTGAGTATCATCAAGGAGATCATCGAAAACGAGCTGAACTCAGTATCTCTGCAGCGAAGAGCTCTGCTGCTGCTTTCGGACTTAAGTATGCGTGAGACGATGTTCATGGTAGTGGTAATTGAAGGCGATGAGGTGCAGAGGAAGTTCCTGTCGAAGGATCTCATCAATCTCCTGGCCGAGAAGTATCTCGGGAGCGGTGACATCGACTTGAAAGAGATTTCTATCCAGATCGTCGACTTTGTACTGGGGTTGGAGCGACGGTCGTTCGAGTTGAGTGAAGTCAGGGATGCTCTGATGAAAGTCGTCGTTTTGGAGGCTGCTCATCTGTAGGTCCTTCCATCTCTTAAAACGTATGCAAGTTTATCTGATACGCCTGCGGAAGTGAAAGAACGGATTGAACGGATTGAAAAGTGTATTGTACAATAGTGTATTGTTTGTTATCCATATTTTTCCTTTTTGTATTCCATATGAGATAATTGGTGGGTAGTTGTGCCTCCCCAGAAAAAGATGAATTCTCAGGAGCTCACACTCGAGATTCATATAATGCCTTGCAAACGGGCTGTTACTGTATCGCTGAAAATGAACGATACAATCGCAACAATGAAGCAACGCATCTCTGTACTACTGTTTTGTTGGTTTATTATACAGGAATGTATCGGATATCCTGCAGACGAAATGAAAATAATAAACGCTGGACGTGTTTGTATTGATAACTCTACTGTCGCGAAAAATGGTTTAAATTACTGCAGTCGAGTGATCTGTATCGCAAAAAACTATGTTCAACCCGAAGATACAGAGCCTTCAGGTAGTGTTATGTTAAATTCAAAGTTACTAATAAAAATGGATGGATCCAATTCATATAATGTTCCCTACAATGCGGCAACAACTTGGAGACAATTAAAAATCACCTTGCAAGTAATTGACTTATAGATGGTGAAATATAGAAAATAGTAAACGTGGATCCTCTGGACTTTACTATACTGCTAAACAACAACAGTGTGAACTACAATGACTTAGTCGTAAATGCACATGTAAACTATATGTCGATAATTCATGCAGTGCGAAAAGATGTACTGGATAGTATTTCTGTTCACCTTAGTTTTCGTATACAGTTAAACAGCCACTAGATCGAAACATGATCTATCTTCGCTGTCAGCAGTGTAAGATGGCGTCACCACCATATGTGATACGGCCTGTTTGTCAGGATTGCTTGTACGTGATGTGCCTCCTCTTTTTTGTAGGCAGGGAACAGTGGTGTACACAGAACAACCTTTTCAAATCGAACTGACTCCGATTCAATCATGCTTCAACCTAAAGGGTAAATGCCAGAATTTGAATTGTCGCAAATATGGAACGGAAAGTCCGTTGTCACTTGCTTTTATCTGTAAGAATTGTGAAGTGACTACTGAAGAACGGGCAGTACTTTTTGTGCTGCGTGCTACAATTGATCTGAAGTCAATGAAACAACAGTTAAGTAAACTGTACGGTTATTGCAGTGTTTGTTAACAAAGCCAGTTATTGTAGTTTTTCGAGAGCTCGGATTAGACAGCCAATGGACCAAGCTTGCGCTCGGCAAGAATAGCTATTGAATTCTCCGTCCCAGTTTGTCATCTCGGGGAGAGACATCCAGTCATCCTCGTGATAGTAGCGAATCTGTTCGCTCAACAGTCCATAACAGTACTGCTATCAGTAAGAAAATAAATCGTCTACCATTCGAAGATGCGATTTATCGACGCATCCATTGATAAAGAGAGAACGTGGAGGGAAGTTTAGAATAGCTTCCACCATAAATCCAACCGGCCACAACCACTCAGGTCCCTACAAAGTCAATAGATGTGGATTTTTTCACATTGTGATAGCTCCATCCTCCACACACAGCCAAATCTCCCTGATATCCCATTGAGTTATCATAGTAGCAACGATACTGTGGGTCAGAGCGATTCAGAGTCTTGATTCCCAATTGATGTGGCTCACCGAATAACTCAAAAACGCCTGTCTGGATGGCTTTTACCGCATGGTCTTCATTAAAGAGTTCAGGCATAAGTGCTAGAGTAATGAACTATGATGTAAGACAAGAAGGAAATGGAACATAATTGGGTCGAAGCTGACGGTCCTGCACTCGCATCTCTTTATTTACACAATCACAGTAATAGGGTCCATGTGAGCCTGTTGCAGGAATGAAGAAAGCTCGCTCGAATGATGATTTTATTAACTCATACCACTTATGATAGCTCCAGAACACTTGGGTGTTTTCATTGTTTACTAGAATGCCTTGTTCTTTCCAGTAACCTTGATCACATAGCAAAACCAGCCACTGCAAAAAATATGCCTCTAGTCCTACTATTTCAATATCAGCACCATCCCTCGGAGTTGCTGGAACGCCTTTATTTGAGTGCACCCCATCGTCATATGATCCCATTTTATCCATCCACGTGCCACAATTCGATGTCTACTCAACAGCAGTAAAGATCACCTACATTTCCTCCAACAACAAATCCGTTAGAAGGATCAATATAGATATGTACATTGAACCCATCTGCTTTCATATGTTCCTGCAAGTTAAGGGATTTCGTCGAAAAAGCTAGGATATATCTATTTTGGGGGCATTCCACTCCTCAAACTGAATCCCTGTTCCAAGACTTTGCATCATTTCCTGGATAATCTCATGCAAAGTCTTAGAGGAGTGATTCCACTCCATCTCCACTTTCTCGTCCAGAATCTGAATACTGTCCACCGCCTCACAATAGAGACGAATGCACTAGATATCATACATAATCTGATCGTTACTCGAAGCCACCACCACGTAGCATCACGACTATTGAACCGAGCATGTTTTCGATCACCATACAGATTGCAAATTAGACCATGTCGACTCACAGAAGCATATTCCAAGAGAAGTTGCTTTGCTTCTTCATAACGATGACATGATAACATAATTCCCGGAAAAGCGATAAAAGTATCTCGACCCCAGTTGCGCATGATTCCTGAAGAGAAATGAGGTAATCCCGCACAGATGAGTGTAAGTTGATCTTGTGGAAACCTCTGTGTAAACTGAAGAGAGGAAAGATAGAGCTGATGGAATGAGTTCTTGTTACTCAGTCTTTTCCCCAACTCCTTCTCAATCATTTCTCCAAAAGCGAGGATAAACCTGCAAAAACGAATAGGACGCGTATTACGCGGGCTTTCTCGGATGTATTGGAATTCTTCTTGAAGAATGGAGCGAATTTTACTCAGTGCTGGATGGCCTGTCAGTCGATTGAGGATATAATCCAAGAGCCAAGGTCCTTGACGAATATTCTCCAAGAGAGGATGATTAAGTAGATTGAACCGGACGATGCGACGTACTGCTGGAATAACACCGTATAATCCAGCATATTTTAACTTTCCTGTACCATATGTATTGTGATGCTGATGATATGTGTGTGTGAGTTGATTTAAGGTTGGGATAATATCAGAATCGGCATTACCAACATCATACACATCCCATCCATTCATCTGTTTCTGCTCCTCCTGTGAAGTGAACAAGAGATAGGAGTAATCAGACAGTTGAATTTCACAACTGTGAATTTCCTTTATCAGAGCATCGATCCCATTTTGCGGATGACGTGGAAGTGAGTCCAGACGGTCTGTTGTATACTGAATAATCTCACAACCTAATGACAAAGTAGAAGATATCGTTACATTCGTGATAATTCAAAAAATGGTCACTCAGATTATTCTGACCATTGTACAACAAAAGAACAACTGAAGAACCAGGAGAGAAGGATTGGTCGCACTGAAGAACAGTGATTCCGGAGGACTCGTTGAATGAGAATGCACACATATCTTGTAAATCGTAACAGTTCACGTCAAAGTGAAGAGGAATGCCAGACAACTGTGACTGCTGCTTCATTTCTTCTTGCGCCTTGGTAACACTGAGAGGATACTGATCTTCAAGACAGTGAACAGAGAGGAACACCCCAATTACTCGCCCAATAAGCTCAATAGTTTGATGAGCACTTGGGTGAGGATTGAATGCAGTGTTGGTGATACTGATGACACTGTATAACGAATCTGGATGATATCTTTCAACTGACACTATATCCGAGTTGTGATAGTGATGGATATATCGCTCCGTGAAATGATAGGTATTCAATAAGCAGTGAAGATGATTCATCAACAGACGGAGATAGCAATTATTCGGTAAATGAACGATATCATTTGGCTTCTCTTCCAGATGAATCAATCGATTATAGTGATATCGTATCGTGGAGTCATGCATTGACAACAGATTATTATTAAACGTCTGATAATGCCTGTATTCTGTCACAAGAGGATTCAGTGGATAACCATCATCTACTCCTTTCGTTGAAGCCACATGTGTGACTGCCATTCCTAACATCACAGTGATCGATGGAATTGAAGCTGGACCATACAACTCAATAAGACTCTTGTTATCATGTGTCATATCATACAGCAGGGATGGTAGAACAGTACTGACCACATGGCGAGGATACTCTTTGATATAGTGAAGACTTCCTAAATCCTCTCCGCCCACAGAGAATAGGAGATCTGTATATCTCCTAACATCCTGATAATAGGAGGCCTTTTTTGCAGTCTCGCGAACAATCACATCAATTCCCAGCTTACTAATATACTCAATGTCAACAGACTGATCTTGAGTAAACAGTTCTGCGAAAATGAAAAGATCTGGACACAATCTGCGCGCCTCTTTCAGTAACTGTTCAAGCAAATGCAGCGATGTATTATGGCAGTTATCTAACCGAAAACCGTCAAATATCACAGCCAAAACCTGGATATATTCCTTGATCACTTCATAGAACCAAGTAGGATTCATTGCCTCATCAAAATACCTCAACTTCATGCAATCGCTCCAAACTACAATTTCACGAGTGAGGTATTTTGTCTGTATCATAAGAGGAAGGACAGATTCATCCGACTGAAAGATGTACCGATGAATTCCAAACCATCGTTGGTTCAAAGGGTCCCGACAATTATCAAAAGTCCATCCATTGTTGGCACAAAAGAGAGTTGGCGAATCAGAAGAGAAACTTCTACGATTTTCTCTCATCGGGTCATTTGCATCCGTAAAGTAAGGTTCAACAAGAGGATAAAAGCTTGTCGGATACGATGTCGAATGTGCTTGCTCGAGAAAACGATAGTGAATAGCACTTCGTAGTGAAGAACAGATGAGTCGGATGATTGAGTCTACCACTGCTAATAGACGATGATTGAACGCAGCAATAATCCTTTTCAACTGAGTACTATTCAGAACTCCTGAGTCAAAATACTGAGAGAATCGTTCTACAATTCAGGGAATATAAAAACAATACCTGCATCAAGCGAAATGGGAAAGCGGTAACCCACTTGGTCTTCAAATAAGCACTGAGAGAGTGCATATGTTAATTCCATGTCAGAACAGTCATCAAAATCCTGGTGTGAAAAGGATAGTAGTTGGAACTTGTGTGAAAGTGCCATGAAAATGCGTTGAGGATCAATCAGCCAATACTCTTCCAAATGCAATGTGTTCTGTAAACGATCTTGAATTCGAGCCACAACTCTGTTCACTTCAACCTCAGAGGTGATTGCAAATTGCTCTTCTTCCAATTCTTCGCTGATTCGCTGGATGACTAGATCGACCTCGATAGCAGGAATCAATTGTGGGGTATTAAGTGGGTTAAATGCACTATCAGGATGCTGACTTATCACGTCATTATCAAAACTAATGTGATTCAAAACCACGTCGGTAAGAAAGAGAAGGTTGTATCGCTTTCGAAACTTATTGATGTAGTAATAGAGCTCGAGATAATGAGCTTTCTAGATAAATATCTCACTATCATGTCCTACACCCTCATCAGATATATACTTCATGGAAGACAACAGCTGCTCCAGTTTCGGATCTTTCTCAAAACAGCTCTCAGAGTCCAGGAGACGAGGATCCACATCCAGAAAGTGGCGAATTGAGTAACAACTGCCACTGCTACCACCATACTGCACTGGGGTAAGATGAATACAGTTGTATCCACTCTACAGATCGATGGAAACAAGTTATACAACCATAAACGAATCCATAAGCACTGCGTCCCAGTGCGAGAAACGTCCTAGACTATTTGAGAGGACAGACTGAATACACAGTCCTGAATCCCCAACGTGATAATTGTTGATCCGAATCTACATTGAATAAATGCAAAACAGTTACATCATTTTGGACAACAAATCGAATCTCGGGAGATTGCTTGATACCTGAACGATCCTCCTCTGAATAGCTGTATATTAGCTAATTTGAAAGCACATACGGCACAAAGAGAGTCTGAAAATAGAAAGCCCCACTCCGATTAAGAGTTAGACTACATTGGTAGCAACAACTCTCCTCGTTAAATCTCATTTTCTCGCTGTAGAGATGGTCTTCCTCACTTTTGCAGAATAAGTTGGTTTGGAGTAGAAAATCGCCCTACACTCGAGAAGATGAGTGATATATACAACAGAACCCTTAGCAAGACATCTCTGAATTAGGACAGTAGAGTGAAGTGGAAAAAGCAGAAGGGTGTTGAAATAGAGTACCCCATTTTCATCAAGAGAGACAATATAGTTCATGAAGAAGAATCCTGACCATAGCGCCAATTTCTATCAATTTGATAGATACTTGTCAATTGTCAAAAAGAAAAAATGCCCCTGCCGTGATTCGAACACGGGTTATCACGGCCACAACGTGATGTACTGACCAACTATACTACAGTGGCACTTGTTCACACTCCTCTATTACACTCCTTATGACTTGAAATGTTATATCCAACAAACATCTCAGCATATTTGTCTACTTCAAATCCTCCTTGTGTAAAAACTCAAGAACCTGCTTGTCATCCATTCGAGTCACCTTCTCTCCCTTTTGAGCTAGAATCTGCTCAATATTTGTACTGTTATCATCAAAATATCCTAAATGATCCGCGATCAGGTGAAGATTATTGCATCCAGGACAACGGATTAAAACGACTCCATGGTTATAAGCTTCTTTACTCATTTTTCTTGCTGACCGTGTATTGCACACTTTACAAGTGAACACAATGATCATCACGTCGTCTGTCGTTTTCGATCCAGGGATTGAGCGCAACACTTCCTATAAATTCGCGCAGTAATCTCAGAAACCTACGCGATTTCTTGCATCCTCAGGGTGGTCTGGATTGTCGACCGGTGCCGGAGTGGACCCTTCAAAACGCTTTATTACAGAAAACCGAGAAGCAGTGTGCAATTGTCGGACATGATCAGATAAACACATACAACAGGCAGGAAATGCACTGATACTTCTGTTCAATTAAAACGAATTTATAGAGGCGTACTTTGAAAAGACTGTAGCAAAGTGCCTTTTTACTGGGAAAGAGTGGATTTTTCGGAGAGAGCTTAACACGAATCGCTGCATAGAACACGCTTTCGGTTTGGAAGATAGTTGATAAAACACTTTGAAGATCTTTACACTGCAAAGTAAAAGAGTATATGTAGTGTGTTAGATACATTATCAGCTTTACAGTGGGGATGAATACAATCCGAAACACATCTTCTATTAGTAGTGTGAAAAGTGATCTATCCTCTTGATAGACAAGAAAATGCCTCTTCACTTGACAGTCTTATAAGTACTTTGGTCATTTCTTCTGCATTAAGATGGTTTGATGTGCGTAGTGGATTTAATCTTTGTAGGAATTGGAATATGAAGCTAGATTCCTTTCTGTGAAACACCATAAGTTCCGTGGTAACTTATCACGTATTATCGGTCTTTCACCGCAAGGAATTATGACAATGGAAACAGGCCATCTTGGTGTAACAAATAAGTGGTTTTGGACTCAAGATGTTATTGATATTAACCCCTCTTCTAAATCCGATGACAATGAGGATTTTGAGCTCCACCTCAGGAAGGGAAAGTGGATATCTAAGAAGTGTGCTTATGTTTAGAGGTGAACAGGTGATGAACTTTTCCACAGACAGCCTACAGGCTCTCTTGTGCACTGCAAGGAAGTGGATGATGATGGCTCGAGAAGAGGATCAAGGGAAACTCTATAGTGGATTCAAGATTGGACGAAGTGGAGATCATAGACCGATTGAGCTTAGCGCAAATGCTGGAGACATTGTTGAGTATATTGACGGTATATGCTGAACTTGCCTTTTACGTAGATCGCGAAGTGGCACATTATCCCTATCATCTTATCAAGTCGATTTGCTATCTTGAGGAAGAAGGGGGGATGACGATTGAAATCTACAATCGCAAGCGTGTATATATTTTGCCAGATCGTGAGGCGTTCTACAAGAACGCTAATAGCAAAGCTAAGATGTGCGCAGTGAATATTCCTTGCAAGAAGAAGGGAGGAAATTTAGAGAGCGTTCTGGTTGTGTTTTGTTGAGTGTGTGACCTCTAGAAATCACGAGAATTTAAGAACAATGATTATATAGTGTCTAGTTTTGATGTGTACAAAAATACACCTCGTCACACAGCTCCTGTAAA
This sequence comes from Blastocystis sp. subtype 9, assembly GCA_000963465.1. NCBI lineage: Eukaryota > Bigyra > Opalinata > Blastocystidae > Blastocystis > Blastocystis sp. subtype 9. Next base: position 15,502 of record JZRO01000343.1, read on the forward strand.
GCGAGTGATGCAGATCACGGAGAACTCGTTGATGGAGCTGGATCCGGAGTCGTTGGTGATCACTTCTATGATTCCCCTTAACGAGATCACTCACCTCATTCGATGCTTCGATGAGCCACAGATGTTCTTGATCGAGTTTGTGGATCGACCTACACGTCGCTACTCTTGTAGCAATCGCGACTCATTGCTGGGTGCCCTCCTGGATATCTGTCGTATGCAGGGACTGACAGAAGCTATGCTGCAGGTGGTGGAGACACATCCTGGAATCAAGATCCAGACTTCGGAGCAGGAGAATGCTGACAACATGGAGTTGACGTACGTGTGTGGTTGAGGAGTAACAGCTAGTTGTTTGCATGCTTTGGAAGATGCTGGAAATGTATCGACAACAGTAAATGGAGAGGAGGTTCCTTTCACCAACGAGATGTACAATGCAGTGTGTGAGTTTAACTGCAATGTAAAGGGAACGGGACCCATCTTCAAGATGAAGGAGAAGGTGCTGTGTGGTTCTTACTTGGCTATTTATGACCAAATTCGCTCGTGCTTGGAGGATAAGGGGGTACCGGAGAAAGTTCCTGCGTCAATGTTCGAGACATTGTACCGTTTGATCCTACGAACAGAGCTGCCCTACTACTTCATGCAGACAGAGGGAGTGATGGATTTGATCACTACTGCTCTGAAGAGTGGTAAGGAGGGTGTGGTGTTCTGGGCGTTGGAATGCTTGCGTGCTGTCATCACCTCTGATGCCGAAGAGCGGAATCCGGAGTTGGAGCGTGGGAACAAGGAAGCGTTGCTGGTTGATGAGTTCTGCAATCTCCTGATGAAGTTACTGGATGTATACGCTTTCAAGCCGACAGGCACCATCGTCGTGATGTCGCTAATGGAATTCCTGGAGAACATTCTCTCTAGCTACTCCGATACGACTCCCTCTGAGGTGAAGCAAGATCTTCTGGCAAAGTTGTCTCAGCGACATTCGATTCTCCTCTCGCTCTTCCACTCCAACTGCTCGGGAGTGACGACAAGTACTGCGTTGATCATGAAAACGATTGTCGAGGAGTCTCAAAGCGAGGTTGCACAGTTGATGCAAGAAGCTGCCTTATCCGAAGGTGTGCTGCTGCAGCACTTTTATAATGCTATCTACTCTACGTCAGAGGATCAGCGCTACATCTCTCGTTATCTGGTAGGTCTCTGGATGGGCGAGCATAAAGCCTCGCGTGCACTGTTGAGCCGCATGGTGCCAATTGGTATTCAGCGCTTCCTAAATCATCCAGCTCTGACCGAGAAGGAAATTGAGAAGTATCAGAAGCGAGAGAATGCCCGTATGGAGGAGAATAGCGACTTGAAACCTTCACGTGCAACGAGCCGATTACGATCACGTATCCAGGAATCCAAGAAGGACACCACTGAACGTGGTAATTTCCAGTTGATGTTCTATGAGATGCTGAACGATCATTCGACCTATACCGTTATTTGGAACCACGAGACTCGTAATGAGCTGAAGACTGCACTGGAGAAGGAGTTGAATCACTTGAAGAGAGAGCAGGAGAAGGTGAAGGAGGGCGAGCAAAAGCCTCTGTGGAATCACGAAGAGTTCTTCATTGACTACAAGTCATTGGAGAAGGAGATGGTGATTGATGGATTCTATATTAGTCGAATGATTGATCCGGAGGAGAAGATTCGATTGAACATCGATAATCCTACAGATCTGTTCTTGGCTATCTATACTCGCATGCTACGTGAATTGGACTTCAAAAACAAGGTGATGTGCGTGAAGGCGATGACCACTCTTTACAATTTCTATACTAAGAAGATTGGGACTTTCTATGAAACACGCCAGTTGTTGGAAATGATCGATACTACATCGAATCGTACCTATCGCGACCATCTGATTGTTTTATTCCAGGCTCTTATGAAGTATCCTGGAAATGTGGATCTGATTCTTCGTGATCTGGATTCTTCAGCGGAGATTATCATGGATCTGCTGTCGATGGCACATACTGCGTCTGCTACCGAACTACGTGTGTCTTCTATTCTCCAGAACTCCATCATTCAGTCTGGATTGCTGCTTACTTCAGGCCCCGCCAAGAAGAAGGGTGGTAAATCGAAGAAAGAAAAGAAGGAAGAGGAGAAACAACCAGAGCCTACTGTGGATGTATCCGCCGAGGCTCCTGATCCTGACTTTGATGATAATGTGCCTCTCGAAGTTCCTGGCATGGGAAGTGTTCCTGTTGTGGAATCTCCTGATCCTGATTTCGATGATAATGTGCCTCTCGGAATTCCTGGTATGGGCGGTGTTCCTGCCGGGATGGAGACTATCGATGTTGACATGAAGACTCCTGAGGAACCTGTTCCAGCTCCTGCTCCTGCTCCTGCTCCTACCTCTGCCTCTACAGAACAGGAGGAGGAAAAGAAGGAAGAAGGTATTGCTGTATGGTGGTATGTGAGTGGACATGAAAAGATTGAGAAGGGTCCCGTTACGGTTTCCCGCCTCCAGACCCTGTTGAACCGTCAGCTGATCACCCCTGATACGGAAGTCCGAAGCGAGCAAGGTGGTTACGCAGCCTTGAAGTCAATCCGTCAATTGCGTTGGCAGCTTCTTATGGAAGGTGACTCCTTCTTGGAGCCTGTGGCCTGCGCTCTTACTGTCTTGGACATCATCAACTCCATCTTGAGCCGTCATTCGTCCTTTGCTGCCGAGGGAATCCTAAAGACTCCTATTCCTCGTGCAAAGCGTGTGTTTGGTCAACGTAAGTACTTGGCATACATTGCTCAGCTGATGCTGGTGAATAATCCAACACTAGTGGAGAACGCCGCAGACACGATCCGCATAATTACAGAGAATAACGAGGATGCCATGGCGAAATTGTATCTCACAGGTATCTTCTTCTTTGCCATGGCCTACAGTGGCAGCAACTTCCTGAAGATCAGCAACATGCTATACGCCACTCACTTGAAGCAACACTTCCGTACCTCTGCAGAGAGTCTGACTGTCGACGTTCCTATCAGCAAGCGATCGATCTTGGGAACCATCCTGCCCGAGTCAATGATCTGCTTGCTTGACAATTATGGTCCTGAGGAGTTCACAAAGAAACTTCTCGGCAACTTTGATACTCCCGAAGTGATTTGGAAGTATGAGATGCGTAAGCACATGGTGGAAGAGGTGCTGAAGCACATCGGCGACTTTGGAAAGAAGCTGAGAGAGAATCCTACTCTGCTGTTCGATTATGGTCCAATTCCTCAGGTCAAGTATCCTGAGCTCGAGGAAGAGATGTGGTGCCACAACTACTACATTGCTGCTCTCTGTGACGAGAAGCGATTCAACAACTGGCCCATTAAGAAGCCTGTGGAGTTACTGCGCGCAATTCTGGATCGATGGCGAATCGAGAACACCAAACAGGCTCCCGGTGTGAGCGAAGAGGAGGCCTACGCAATCTTAGGATTTGGTCCTGATGTGGAGCGTCCTGATGAGAACACGTTGAAGAAAGAGTATCGTAAATTGGCTCGTAAGTACCATCCCGATAAGAACCCGGAGGGTCGTGAGACCTTCGAGAAGATTCAGAAGGCTTTTGAGCTCCTGTCGAACACTCGAACGCGTACCGGTGGTCCAGATCCGGTGAACATCATGCTCATCTTGAAGGCGCAGCGTATCATCTACAGACGATTCTCGGAGAAGCTCGCTGAGTACAAATACGCCGGCTACGAGTTCCTTCTGCCCATCCTCACTCTGGGCGAGGATGAAATGCTGACTGTAGAGCGCTGTCCCCAGTTGGAAGTGGCTTCTGAATTGCTCTACTACACTTGCTCGTGTACGCCTTACAACTGCAAGGAGTTTATCCTCCAGAAGGGTGTGGATATTGTGGCCGCCTTGCTGAATCGCTGCACGATTGTACCTGAGACGGAGAGCGAGGATCCTCGCATTCCTGTCGGTGAGAATCTGATGCATGTGATCAGTTATGCTGCAGGCTTGGAAGAGGGTCGTGCCATCATGGAGACCATCTCCTACCTGCCTACCGATATCGCTCGATATCCGCTGATGATTCAGTCGTCTCGTCTGGTGCAGTACGGATTGGAGGCCATCGCCAATGCTTCGTTGAGTGCTGTCTTGCAGAACAAGCTTCTAACCAGCACATCCTGCGTGTTGTGGTCTGTACTGCCGCTCCTGTTCCGTTTTGATCCTTCGCTGGAGGAGAACACTGTGGTGGAAATGGAGGAAACTGCGCACAGTCAGCACGCTGCAAACAACAACTGCAAGCGGGCTGCTCTGGCCTTGGCTCGTCTTGGAGGCTATTCTCGTGTGGACCCGAAGGCTCCACGGAACAAGGAGATCCGTCGTTATCTCAGCAAGCTGCTGACACCTCCTGTCGCTGCCAAGTTTGCTGACGAGGACTATGTGGATCTGTTGACCATTCTTAATACCCGCAAGGAAGTACCTCGTTTGATCTGGACAGGCGAGATGCGCGATCAGCTTCTCGACTTCGTCTCTGCTCGTATTCACGATCAGAGTGAAACTGGTAATCCTAATCTGGAGTTGGTGAACGACTTTGTGTTCGATGCTATCAAGGAGGAACTGATCGTTGGAGATGTCTATGTGCGTGTCTACAACTCTCAGAATCCCAAGAACTTCGAGCGTGCCGATGAGTTCTGCAGCGACTTGTTCGACTACCTGCATGAGCAGCGTAAGGGTGAGCCAGATGAACTGGGTATTATCTCCGGCAAGTATGAGCCCCTCTGCAAGAAGAGTTTCGTGCAGATGGTGCTGCGGGCTCTCTGCCTCGTGCTGACCAACACGAAAGATCTTGCTCTCACCGTCACGAGTCCAACTGCAATTGATGACCTGTTCAGTTTCTTGCAGCCAGATGAGGATAACGAGTACGAAGAGACAGATCGTCTGCGTGATGCTGCTTTCGAGGTATTGAAGATTCTCACTCCGCTTGCTCCTTGTGCGAAGGTGATGATTAAAGAGCAGGAGATTCCTTGGATCCTCAAGATGCTGTACGCCGATTGTTTCCCTTGCCGTTTGCCCTCGCTCGACTTGCTTTGCCGTCTTGCAGAAACATCCGAGGCAGTGGCGGAGTGTCGTCGTCTCAACGTTGTGCTGATCGGCATCTATTGTCTGTGCCGCGATGAGGATCAAGTCGGTGCACAGTATCGTATGAGCGCGGCTCGTTTGTTGAATCGACTTTGCAACGACGAAAAGGAAGGCCCGAAGGTGATGCTGGAGCTTCGTCGCTTCATGCCATCGGTTCTGGTGAATAAGATCAAGGACCAAGTGGAAGTGGTATGCTCGCAGTTCGATAGCGAGCACGAGACTCCAGAAATCATCTGGACTGGACATATGCGTGCTCAGCTGCGTGACAAGGTGGAGGATCTCGCTCACGAATGGAACCAGGATCTTTGGGATGAAAAGGAGTTCTCACTACCTCGCGGGTTCCATATGGAGTATCCGGAGTTGGCTCAGGAGCTTTACGTGGGTGGAATCTACATCCGCTTGTACCTCAAGGATCCCAAATTCCCTCTGCGTAATCCAAAGGACTCTCTTGAGGGCTGCTTGAAGATGTTCTTTGTGGAGGCGAAGTATGAGCAGGATCGTTTGGCAGGCAAAGAGGTCAAGCGCGACGATGATGAGGAGAAGTATGTGGATGCCACTCAGCCTGAGAGTCTGAAGGAGAACGTACTGTCCACGATCACTTCCGGAATCGCTTGTCTGTTGAAGTCGACGCCTACGTTGTCAGAACATGTGGCTATGTTGGATTATCCGAAGAAACTTGTGTCAACACTGAAGACAGCAGTGAAGTTGGCACCACGTAGCGATCTTACGATGTCTGTGATCCGCATCATGCACGATGTAAGTGAGGAGGGGTGGATGAATTGTAGATTGGAAGCGACAAGACTTGTGCTAAGAAGATGTGTTCGAAGGATACGTTCCGTGCATTCAAGGCCTTGCTAGAAGATCCTGGCCAGAACGCAGACTACATTATGGAGACATTCCGCATTATGTGGAAGGCAGATAAGAAGGGCTTCTCGCAAATGGGAGTGGATCAGAAGATGATCAAGTTCTTCCTGAAGCTTCTTGAGCACCCGATGAAGGATGTAAACGATGTGAACCTAACGAAGGTGAACATCATTCAGGTGCTGAAAATCATGGAGAAGACGAACGAGGATGCCGCAGCTACGTTATCTGAGATTGAGGAATGGGACCGATACAAACACCAGAAGCACGATCTCTTTGTGAGTAGGAACGAAGCTGCTGATCAGTTCATCGAACAAAGTAATAAGATTCTTGCACTAGAGAATAAGGAGTGAGCTTGATTTCTTTGTTAACACAAACACTTCAATTCCTATGATTGTCATAGTGGCTCTGACGTGGCTCTCTGGGTCGATCAACAGACCGACTCTCTCTGTGATCATCGTATCGGAGCGAGCGATCCTCTCTATGACGATCATCATAGCGAGCAGAATGATCATCTCTGCGGTCGTCATAGCGACTGGAATGGTCTTCTCGGTGACGATCGTCATAGTGGGATCGATAGTCTCTGCGATCGTCTCTTCTGTCGTCCCTTCTGTCGTCTCTTCTGTCATCCCTACGGTCATCTCTGCGGTCATCTCTGCGGTCATCGTAGTGATACGAGCGGTCATCTCTACGGTCATCATAATGGTATGGACGATCATCATATCGCCCGCGATCGTCATAACGTGGACGACTATCATAACGGTAGTGATCGTCGTATCGACTAGAGCTCTCTTCGTAGCGTCCGCCATATCCACGATCTTGACGGTAGTAGTCTCGAGACGGACTTCGATCATAATGATAACGATGTGAGGCACGACTACGACTACGACTACGACTACGGTGACGATAGTTGTGATCTCGATAACCATCTAAACATGAGAAAACTCGCATACCGGAACATCGTGTGTAGCTCTGACTCTCTTTTCCCATATCTATTCATAATAACAACACCACGTCATCCTACAAACACCAGGAGTTGGCTTATATCCTCTATTCCGCTTCGATAATTGAACAAGCAATTCACGGCCGTATAACTCATATCTGACACCTTAGACAAATCGAACAGGCCTACTTCTCTTCGAGAGCCTTCTTCGCATCGTCCGGACTCTCATATGTGACAAATCCAAAACCCCTTTGAATTATCCATAAAAACTGTACTGAACCTGCTTCTTCCATCTCTATCTCTCATTACCTTTAGCTCGGCAATCTTTCCGAACTTATCGAACAAACCATGCAAGTCATCTTCCGTTACACGATCACTCAGTTTCCCAAGGTAGCTACATGATTAAACCTCATATGAAGGAGTCAACATATTGGTTCCATCGTTTTGATTCTTACTTCCATCGTCATACTCATATCTTAGACGATTCGAATAACCTGATCTTTCCCGTGAGGGACTTTTTTCCTCAGAATGCCTTGAACCTGAACGACTCACGGAACGAACTTCCTGCCTTTCTCTTGATGGATCAGAACTATTAGACATTGTAAATAGCCTGTTAGATTTCTAGTCCAGGATAAAGCCTTATGGTTTGAAATCACCATTATGAGCTACCCGCGGGAATCTGCCTCTTTTGCCCGTTAAGTAGCGACCGAAAAAGGAGCATATTGTGATTTTCATTCTGTAGATTATCGAGAATGGTATTATTCTAAGTGTTCTAGACCTTATGAAATAGGCATATACTCTTAAACCGTATCTAGACTGCATTCGCACGACTCTTCGTGCCTCTTTAGTGCTACAAAACTTCCCATCAGAGTCTGTTGAACGCCACAACAAGCCTGAGGTGGAGTATCCGTAAAATTTGGAGGGTTGTTGTCAACTAGATCATCCAAGATATCGACAATGAAACCAATTCTGATATGTCGTAATGCGCGTGAAAAGTGCCTTATCGAGCCATCTATCAACTCATTACGCATTAGTATCACAATCAAACAGGCAGACGAGATGGAAGTCATTCTCTGCAGAAACTTCACTCGGTTTCTAATGCAGCGATCGGAGCAGTTTGTGATCCTTCGAAGAAAACCAATTGCCGTTGTTTCTTCCCTTTCTGTTCATATCTAGGGATACGACATCAGCTTCCTGTTTACGTTCTCACATCTCGAGGACTATAAACGTGAAGAGCTCATTAGTTTTGTGATCGATTTTATGGAAGGAATTGACGCTGAAATTAGTGAAATGAAGATTAACGTGAATGCCAGAGCTCGTAGTGTGGCCTCCCAGTTTATGCGAGGTTTTATGTAATTATACGATATACTTATGTTTCCTATAAACAGTGCAAACCCACAGTTGCTTTACTCCGCGTCATTCTGTGGAGGACGCAATTTGGGACCTCCAGCTTCTTTCGCCATAATAATCTGGTCTACCTTCAGAATGGTGATCGCTGCATTCACTGCCAAGCGCAGAGCATTTTTCTTCGTTGCATACACGTCCAGAATCGGCTTCTCTCCACTCTTCACAACCTTCACATTCTCTCCCTACCCTTCATCGCCCTCTTCTCGCCTACCTCGATATCCACTCCCATTCCACACTGTATATCTGCTGTGTATTTCTCTGTCAGCAAACTCAGCACCGTCGCCGCGTTCATCCCGGCGTTCTCAGCGAGTGTGCGAGGCACCATCTCCAGCGCTTCTGCGAACTATCCGTTACTCCTTTCCATCACTCCCACCTTTCGAACGGCATACTGATCAAGCCCAGGACACTCCTCCCCAAACGCAGCCACCCTCACAGCCATGGCCATCTCGGCACCGCCTGCACCCACCACCAATCGTGGGTCTGTGCACAGCGTCTTCACCGAATTCACCCCATCGTCCACAGCTCGCTCCACGTCCTCCATCAGGTTCTCCGTCGAGCCTCGAATGACCACCGTGGCGATTCGGCCGCCGCCGTTCTCCTGACGCAGCACGATCACCTTCTTCCCGCCGATCTCCACAACGTCCACTGCAGAGCACGAGCCGATCTCCTCTGCCGTTGGAGGACCCACGCGCACCAGTGCAGTGGCACCCAGCGTCTTGCAGATTCGACGCAAATCGAACTTGCTGCCCACCGACACCCCCATGATGCCGAACTTGTTAAGGAAGTGGCGCGCGATCTCGGAGATGCTGCCGCCTGCGAAGATCACGTTCACTCCTGTGCGAGCGATCGCCTCGATCTCGTCTCCGAAGGCGGTTTCCTCTCCTCGCGTGAAGTGCAGGAGTTCGTTCGCGCTCTGGATCAGCACGGTGCCCTTCGTCTCGGAGCTGGAGGCCTCGAGACCGCAGGTCAGCACGAGGACCTTGGCGTCCTTCACGTGCAGCACGTCGTTCTGAGGGAGGTTCATCAGCACCATTCCGGCCATCATGTGCGTCTGAGCGATGCTTCCGCCCAGCAGACGCACCGTTCGCACGTTGTCCACGTCCAGCTTGGGAGCGGCGGGGGCCGGGAGGAGGGTGTAGATGCACGCCTCTGCGATGGCGCGAGCCAGGACGTCCTCGTAGCCGTACTGCTTCGAACAGATCACAGGAAGAATAGCCGAGGTCACGCTGGCCACGTCGCGGAGGTCCGACACGATCGTAGTGGCGAGCTCTAGGGGTGAGAGGAACAGAGCTAGGGAACCATCGAGAGTCTTGTAGGCCACATCCAACGCCTTCTCATACCCTGTAATGATGTCGTTCACATGCACACCCTAAATGAATAAGCAGACACTCTCTCTACCATAATGAGCAATTCCTCGGCCTTCGAAAGCAACTCACCAGCGAACGAAATGACGAAGTTGGTCCCATCACCCACCTAGGATTGAAAAGAGACAGAAGTGAATACTTCCTGCTCCTGCTTCTGTGCAGCTTCAACAATCAGTTTAGCAGCAGGATGAACAACTTCCATCTCCTTGACAACAGTCGCTGCATCACTTGTTATGAAAATTTTATCCAGATGGTTAATGACTAGCTTGAACATACCTTTTCATCACAGCAAAACTCAATTCATACCATTTGGACCCATGGAAGTACGATTAATATCCGAAAGTTCTTTGCAAGCATCGATATTGCGAATTATAGCATCTTGGGTTCCAGAAAAGGACTTGTAGCCACTTCGCAGTAACCCTTTGAAACCAGCTCCAGAATTAATCTGATTCATTAGATCATGTGTTCCAGTATTTACCTGCATTGGAAACAAAAGAATTGAGAAACACTCTGCGAAAAAGCATTGTTGGTTCAATATAGTGCTGTTTTCTGGAATTAGTCAATCGTCTCTTTTTCAAAGTACCAACATTCCTGCCAACAACAAAAGAAAAACAGAGATGCAACAAACAGAGAACAAGGCAATAACAATTTACAACGAAAAAGTTGTAAACGGATCAAATTGAATTGAAGATGCTATTCCTTACAATCTCTTCCAGTTTTTACCCGAGAAGTCAGCATCGACACACTCCATACTTTCTTGCAGACTCACTTTCTCCCCGACCTACTTGGCAACCATCTCTGAGTCCTACTTCTGACAGAAGAGAAATCGTCGTCGCCGCCAAGTTGCACACCTCATCGTCCGTGCAGTCCTGAACCATCCCGATCAGCACGCGAAGAGAAGCTTCTTCACTGATAGTCAATTTCTCCTAAAAATCACCGAATGCACAAACCTGCGATTCGTTCGCCGAACACACCAAATTGCTCATATAGTACACGAACTCGATGAATAGTCCATGATTCCTCGATGGGTCCAAGATCAACGCATTCACCGCATGAAACAGCGGACTCTGCAGAATCGACTCCACCGCATTTTCTCCTCCAGCTGCCAAGTTTCCCAGCACGAAAATGACGAGCCAGTACACATAGTCATCAGAGACGTCGACAGAGATCGAGTGACTCCCGAGGTACTGCAGAAACTCGTAAAGCACATCCAGAATTCCCTGCGACATAAACCCTTCGCACAGTTCATCGGAAATTGGAACCAGATTCGAGACTGTTTTCAACGCCACGATGGAGTGGAGTCGTGAAATTGAGTTCATCAAAATAGGAGCAAATGAATCGAAGATGGGCTACGTTGCAACACAAGTCTATTCCTACGATAACAAAGGTAGAGTAGTAGTAAGGAATCGTTTCATCATTCATTGAAATAGCATAAAACACCAAAAGAAGATTATCTAGAATTACATGAATATCTGACTGGTTTTCAGAGTCAGAGTAGAGGTCAACATAATAGCTTCCGACCTCGGTTAAAGTGCTGTTAATTGACACCACTTGCGAGACATCTGCGTGCTTTCCATCACAAGGTTTGACAAGGGCAACTAGTAAAAAGGAAGTATCTCTTACAATTTCGATATTGTCTTGAAACTAAGCATGAAAAGACCAAATAAAACACACATTCTGCAAAACAGATTCCAAAGAAGGCCAAATTTCATTGTTCGAGAAATTAATTTGCTCCTCTTGGTCTACAAGTACGATACTTGCGACTGAGTGTAGTACTTGGGGAAGAACACTTTCCGTAGCATCATTCAACAAATTTACAAGTGAATTGTGAATTCCAAGGTCAACAAAAGTAGATCGCTACATGAAAGGGAACAACAACCGACCAACCTGTTCAGGTGTACTCTCCCGGTAAACAGCAACAAAAAGATCCAGCAACTCCAGAATTAAATTAGAGTTATCTGTATCGAAAAGAAGCACAAGATTTGAGATGTTGTCATTATCGATCATCTCACCTACAGAAATTTCTTTATCTAATGTTGTAATGACTATTCAATACAATATACTTTCTAAAAGAGTATGAATAGAAGAAACAAGTGCAACTAAATCTGTTGGATCTGAAAAATCGTAGGAAGAAACAAGGTCGGTCACCTACACTCGATAAAAGACTAAAACAAAAACCGAGGGACTCAACTCCCGTTGCTCTAAACTTTCAAATAAAGCACTTCCCTAAGCTTTATAATACCACATAATACTATACTAGTGATGACATCTTTCACAATAAAGAACGATGAGGTGATCGGGTTTTGAACAAACAGAATAGTGTTGATGAATTACTGTCTTTGATGCATTACTATCAATACTCTCCGAATTAGTCCTAGCGTTCGTTGGAGAAATGACTACTTCCAAATCACAAATGACAGAAGGTTTCTGTTTAATGAAGGTCTGTACTGTGTACTCGCTACGAACTCCAGACTTCAAATATGGAATCACCAGAGTCAAGAAACCATCCAATATCTACAATTCAAAACTCACCCAGAAACGAACATCAAACGTGATTCCCTCAATCTGCAGAGCATGAGTAAAACGATTTTCATTCTCAAGCATACCTCCATGGGCAAAGAAATCCATCCAATTCAACAACAATCTTCGTTCCGATTCTTGCCATTCCAGATTATCAATCGTATTCTGAATAACAGGAATGGCCACTTCTTCTGGCATTGCAGGTACTTCCTCATTATACTCATTCCATTTCGCTGGATTACGGGCGATGTATCGCGATAACTACACTTCAAATTTTACTCTGTTTCTACCCGTCTCGCCCAATCAAAGTTTCCAAATTCAGCAACAACATTATCTTCTTCATTTTGATTAATCTGTGTGCTGCTCATATCCTCACGTTGCATCAAGTCTCTCTCCAAGGCCTGTCTTGCTCGTCGTTCTCTCTGTACGTGCTCTCGAATAGCAGAATCTTCCTCCATCAACTGACGCATTGTTTGCTTCAATATACGTTTCTGCTGGTAGCTGTTCTCAAGACCCACTTTCCAGTGCTCAATCTTCGCTTCACCTTCTTGAATGAGTGACTGTGTGTTCTCCAATTTGGTTCGATGAGTATCCAAAGCAATACGAAGACGATTGTTCTCTTCTGTCACCGACTCCAGCTGAGACTGCATGCGAATCGTTTCTTCGGAAAGAGTCTGTGTTGCTGCTTCTCGCGCAGCTTGCTCACGGAGCAAAGCAGCTTGAAGGTCAGACACTTCCTGCAGTCGCTGTATCAATGACTCATCCTTTGTTGCTTCTAATGTTTGTAGTTTGCTGATCGATTCTTCGTATGAACGAATTTTCTGATTTGCAATAGAAAGTTCATTCGTGAGATTCTAGAGATGACCACACACACAAGACAGGACTTCGTTTGCCTTCTTTACTTGACTCAGCTCCTCACGAGACCGCTTCATTTCCTCTTCTAGTGTCATCTTATCTCGCATAAATCCTTCCATCTCCTTTTTATAAGCTTCTAAATTCTGCTCTGCATATGTTACTCGGTTTTCTATCTTCAGTTTCTCTTCACTAAATCGTGACTCGCTTTTCTGAATCTTCGAGTGCAATGATTCCAATTCCTTCTCTTGGGACCTTACAACTTCCTCTGTGCGAGTGCACTGCGACTCTTTCAGACGGAGATTACTCGCTTCTGTACGAGCAGCCACCAACATCTCTTCATGCTGGTGTAACTCAGCCTCCAATCGCTTCACCTCTGCAGTTAGCTTATCCACCTCAGTGGTTTTCGCTTCTAACTGGCTGCGCAAGTCATTTAAAACCTCTGGCGACTCCACCGTTCTTTCCACCTGATGCACTTGTCTCTCTAGAATCGTCACTAATTCCCTTGCAGCAGCCTCTGAAGCTGCTAATCGTTGCTGCTCCACAGAAGCCGCACTAAGTTGTTGCTGTTGCGCTTCGAGTTTTGCTCTCAACTCGTTCTGCTGTGTCTCCGACTCAACGACCTGCTGTCGTAGTGTTGATGACTGCTGCTTCACCGTTTGGATATCCTCCAAAAAATGCTGGCTATTAGAACGCTCTGTTGCGAGATCGGAAGAACAACGAGCCAATTCTTCTCGAACGCCAGACAAGGTTGCAGAAGTGATTTCCAATTGTTTGGCGGTTTCATTCATATGAGACAGTGACTCATCAAGATTGCCCTGCAGCTCCAGATTCTTGTCATTCTGCTCCCTCAACTGGGCTTCAAGTACTTTCACTCTCTCAGAGAGCTGCTCGTTCACACTCCTAAAAGTGATTGACTAAAAAGGTCTAAACGAAAGCTCGAGATTCTTCTTCTGAAGACCCTCCGAATCATCAACAGACTCCATCTTGGTTTGCTGAAGAGTTTCCAGCTGAGACGACAAGAGTGTCCAGTCTGCTGTGCGTTGCGTTAATGTCTGTTCTTGTTCCATTACTTGTTTCTATGATTAATACTGCACATTTCAAGTACACGTAGAGATGACACAGTTTCAACAAGAGTAGCATTCTCAGCACGCTGCTGTTCCAAAGAGGATCGTATCTGCTCCAGTTCAGTAGACCGCTCGGCTACCTCCTTGTTAAGAGTCTCCTTGGTCTCCTATACTAGTACCATACACTGACCTCTACATCATGAAGCTTCTTTTCGTGTCTTAAGTCTTCTCGTAAACGATTGTTCTCTTCTTGACACGCGCTCAGTTCCATTTCACTCTTGGAGACTGACGTACTCTGCAGTTCGCTGGGTGTCTGCTGTAATAGTTCCATACTCTTTTTAATTGATTCCAATTCATCCATATGTTTCTACAGAATACAGCAACGATATAATGAACCTTAAGCAGTGCTGCTTTATCAAGGTCTGCATTCTTCACATCAGCAGACATTGAAGACACCAGACGATCCAACTTTAGCAATTCTTGTTCCTTTTGTTCCAATAAAACCTACAAAGCTAACATAAAGACAGAATCTCATACTTCTAAATCAAGATTTACATTTTTTAACAGTGCCACTTCAACTTCGGGCGAAACACAACTCTTTCCATTATTTTCACGCTCAGCCGACTTTCTTTTCTGCAGTAACACGTCTGCAAACTTAAATAATTAAGATTATTGTACCCATAGGACGATTTACAGACTCGCATGAAGCTTTCACTTTCAGGAGAATATCACTCATGCTAAAAGTCAGAGCGGTCAATAGTACACACCTAAGCAAAGCTACGATAATATCCAAGAAGCAGATGGAACTAAAAAGTGGTGTCTTTTTGGAATGACAGAAGTAAGCAGTGTAAATGACAAAGTATGTGTTTCAAGCAAGAACAGTATATTATTAACAAGAAATGTTCCACAAATTACCTTCCAAATACAGCAATTCTCACTACCTCTGTAATCAATACTTATTAGAGGAGCAGGATGGAAAAAAGTACGGAACCCAAAACAAAGAGATTCAACTAATTACGTGATTTCAAACTAAAAAAGTCGATAACACCCTTATTCCCAGTACATTAAAAGGAACAGAGGCGATTCTATTCATTCCAAATAACTAATAACAATAGAATATTCTAGAGTCCTATATACCACATAACCGGTTATTTGAAAGTACTGGCGGATAATATTTCTATCATAATCCCTATGGATAATTCACAGAATTCTAAATATAACAATGTAAGTATCTGTATAATTCATTGTGAAATGTCTTACTACATGTGTGAGAGTGTGTAGTTGCTCACTGTACTGTAGATGGCTCTACGACGATTAAACAAAGAACTACAAAGTCTTAGTCGGGATCCTCCACCAAACTGTAGTGCTGGACCTATTGGTGATAATATATTTAAATGGCAAGCTACCATTATGGGACCAAAAGATAGTCCTTACCAAGGTGGTGTTTTCTTCCTTAACATATCGTTCCCTGCAGGTACTCATTAAATATATATTTTAGTATAGAGTATCCTTTCCAACCACCCCGATGTACATTTGTAACGAAGATCTACCATCCTAATATTAATTCTAGTGGAGGTATTTGTCTGGATATCCTAAAGAATGAATGGAGTCCTGCTCTGACCATCTCAAAGGTGCTATTATCCATTTGCAGTTTACTGGATGACCCAAATCCTGATGATCCACTAGTTCCTGAGATTGCTAGAGTTTGTAAAGAAAACCCTGCACTATATAGGCAGACTGCAGCCGAGTGGACAAAGAAGTATGCTATGTAAAAGCTTATGTTGTTTGATTCACAAACATCTCACAATTACTCACTAGGAGCATCATCAAATCCATAGGGATGCTTTACTTGCCAGTTCCAAGCATCCCTGCACATATCCTTCAAATCTT